>CAUYPK010039636.1:0-32020 GCA_963574355.1 Loris lydekkerianus | reverse complement strand
CATTGATCCTTGGGGGAGTTGATCTAGTCCGATTATTCATATTGCCAGAGTTTTTCTGTTGATTTCATTTCATGATTGTTTTTCACCATTGCCTCTGGCTGTCCTCAGAGTTGGGGAGCTGTCTCTCCAAGATTAGACCCCAGTAGGATCACTCTATTGTTGCTGGATCTTTGTAGGGAGTGACCCTGTGTAGTTTCTCTGGCGCTTCTCTAGCTAGGGAGTTCTAGTTGTGGGAGCAGTTCCGGTGTGTGACACACCCGTATCCAGCAACAGTGCTGGGGGTTGTGTGCACGGTTCTGTTGAGTGCCTGATGCCCAGTGACTTTGGCACCAAGATCCCAAGGCTCCAGCAGTCTCTGGCCAGGAGAAGGGCTCTGTGCAGAGGCAGGGAGGGCTTCAGAGGGCACGCAGCTACCAGAGTCTCTTGCCAGATGAATGGGCTAGTGTGGAGGACACAGGAGGGAGGATTCAGGGTTGCATGGCTCCCGCAGTTCCTGGTCGGGGAATGTGGAGGCCCGGTGGGTGTGGGTCACTGGTCGGGGGTCACTACACAGCTCTTATGGAGGTCTGGGCAGCACCAAACCCAGGAGTTTGAGGTTGCTATGAGCTGTGACATTACGGCACTCTATCCCGGGCAACAGCCCAAGGCTCCAGTGTGCCAAAATCATCTCACTCTGCCCCTAGGGATTAAAGCTGTAAGGCAGCTCAGTTCCTGCCTTTAGGCTGCTCAGTCACTAGGTTACTTGGTCCCACCTGATCCTTGCTCTGGGACCCTGAGGGTGGAGCTTGCTGGGGCAATTCTTTCACAATGGCTTCCTGTGCCCAGATCAGTGGCTCAGTCTGGGGCCCCAGACAATGCCCAAAGTTCTCCACCACTCCTGTTCAAGCTCTCCCCAAGGGAGTTCAACTGAGTGCCAAGTCCAAGAACACCAAAACAGTTCACAGGTAAGGCCTTTCCTGTTTGCATTCTCACTGCTGATTGTACTTATGGTTGCTGGCATGATTAGGTCGATTGAACACATGCAACCGCTTGCCAGTTTTCCACTGTTTTTGTCCTCCTCTTGGGGTCCAGAAGTGCCTTGCTGGATCCCTGTATCCTCAAAGGGATGATTATAGGCAGATCCCACCAGTCAGAGATGCCTGGAGTCTTGTCTCCCCAGACTCGCTGTGCCCAGTTGCAGGGAAGCTGTTACTCGGCCGCCATCTTTAATCTCTCTCCAGCATTTTCTTTTAATGTGATAAGAATCAGTAACTGTCCTTTGCAACCATGGTGTCCATTCCTCTACAATTGTCAAAGCAACTCTATAAGATAGGCATTATTATTCATGATTACCCTCCTTTTACCATTTAGACAACAGTTTCAGAGAGATTGAGAAACTTAAACCCAAACAGCTACTCTCTGGCTGGGCTGGAAAGTAACCCCAAGCATTTCTTACTGTATGGATTGTGCCTCTTTCTCTGCCAAGAAACGTTCAGCAGCAGTTTATTTATTTACTAATTACCTTATTCTCTATCACACATTTATCAGTCCTCACAATACATGTAGCAGACAGGCCCTGGCACTACAAAGATGAACAAGATCCAGACCCTGCTCTGGGAGTGGGCAATGGAGATAGGTATGCTTGGAAATAGAAGATTGCCAAACAATGTAGCCACCACAATGTAGCCCTACATACACAAAGCCAACCATTATAAGAAACACTTAATTTACTAACAAAAATTGTACTTATTCTCCACTGAAGTTATTTCGTTGGCTTTGTGTAATTCAAAATAGTGAAACTATTTCTTCAGTCGCTTTCAGGGCATCAGACTATACTAATTCAGGGTGGATATCTGGCAAGTAGACCAATGCTGATTGGATTTTTACCTTAGTTATCTAACTTAGTGGTTTCTGGGCTATGAACCCAAGGAGAGATAAAACTGACAGTTTTATCAAAAGGTCAAACTGACAGTTCTTCCAAGGGATGACTTAGGTCAAAAGTATAAGTAAAAACAGCTTCTGTCTTTTCCAAGAAGCCAACATTTTTGCTACCTCAGTATTTTACCATGTGTATTATTCTTGCAAACATTGTTCTTTCAAATACCTTAAGGAATATGTAACTTTTTGAAAATAATTTTTTTTTTTTTGCTTTTCCCAGAAACATTTGTTTAGCAACTTTCGGGTACTAAAAACTCAAGTTCTAGCTTTCAATACTTCCAGAAGTATTGGTTTCTATAAGGAATAAACATGTATTTTCAGAAAACCTGTTTTATCTCATTATGAGTCATTTCATGATCTATAAATTGAAGATAAGAGCTGCTTTGTACTTTATGTGGCTGTAAACAGGATCAAATGACAACATGTAGGCCAATTTATTTTGTAAACTCTATCAGATAGATATTAATATTATAGCTGTTATAAAAGTGGACTTATGTGTTCCAAAATGTATAGTTCATAAATTGCAAAGTATGGGGTTTAGGTGTACTAAGAAATTTTATTTTTGAAATAACTTCTAATTAATTAGACATCTTAGTAGTGTGACTTCCTCTAACATACTTACTTGTTTTATAGACTCCAGTATTGACCTTTATTATAGCAGGATACAGTTGCCCCAGCTTTGTAAACACCTTTACTTTAATAAACTAACATTTTACATAATAATTCTGATTGACTGTAATTAGGTGCCATCTTAACAAGCATACATATTTGGTCTTTCTGGAACCCAAGCATATTTCAAACAATCTGTCATACTGTATTTAAACAGCATTACAATTTGGTTCAGAAAGTGAGTCAGAAGCAAATGATTAAATCTGAGCTTGTGCTTGCTGTGAAAATGTCAAATGACCACATAAAAGGAGACAGCCTTATGTTATCAGCACCTGTAACTGAAATGTAAATATGCTAAAGGAAGGGAAGAGGTAACTCTTGGTCTTGGGTAGATTAAAGCACCAAGCACAGAGAAGCTCTTGATGGGGCTGTATCTCTGAATGGAGGTAGCTGATTTTAGCAAAAGTTACTATTGGAGTCTGTGAATTGCCTCTGGGAACACGTCAATACTTCTTCCTAATTTTAGTTACTATTTCTGAAGGCCGTAAAAGGAGAGTCGATTTTGTGTGGGCCTCCTGGAAAAAGAAAAGAAAATACCCAGTGGACCTTTAGTATTATAAAATTATCATATAGACTGTATTTGAGAATGATGGGCATAAATAGGAGACAGGGGAAATCTATTCCTCTGTTTCCAGATAAATGGCAGAATCTGGCAATAAAATTTCATTGTTCATGAAGTTAAAGTGCTTTGATATAACAGTTTCAAGGTAGGCTCAGAATGCCACAGATGAACTCTTCAAACCACAACCACCATCTATGAAAACACATTAGTGGCAGGCACTGATGGAAGGCAGGAAGAAACTTCTCTCGAACTCACAGTTAGGTTTGAGTATTAGTAATATTGCTGATCCAGCAAAGGTGGTTTTGCTCTCAAACTTTTTCTTGAAATTTTCTTTACTTTTGCTGTCTCATTATTTTTAATTTTCACAGATCTTGTCTTTTCATCATTGTTCTTAGGTTTATAGACTTAGGTTTTTATTTTATGGATCAAGTTTACAACTTTACCTCTCAGAGGGTTTCAGTTATTGTTTATTCAGACTTTTTATCTGCCTATGACATTCTATTTCTGCTGAATTTTATTGTTCTTATTTGTTTATTTATTTTTTACCTTTTGGATATCATTGATTCTGTCATTTTGTAGTTTGATCAAATGACTTGTGATTCTTGGCTTTTAGTCATTTGTAAGAATAAGACAATAAAAGATTATTATGTATAAATGGAAAAATCTTATCAATGAATAGCCTACCAGAATACTTCTCCTGCTCCCACTTGCTAGTATATGTAAGTCTTTTCTCTTGCCTTTGTCAGTTTCCCATCTGAAAAACATAAACCTTTATAGAAGCATTTGGGAGGAAGTTAGTAGAAATTTCCATTTACTCAATGCCCATATTTTTAGTATAACACTACTCCTCAGCTCTGCCTGAAGGTTGAATACAGAATCTTTCTGACTCAGCCATCATAGAGTAAACCTCTGTCTTCTGTTGTGTTTAGAGAGATTTCTAGGGTTCTCAATGCATTTAATAAAGATTTTCAATTTATACCCTTGTTTTGATAGCTCCTTTGTTCCCCTATTCTTTTATGATAGGGTGCCACAATTCCTAAACTTTTTTGTGGATTAGCCCAGCTTTCCCCCACTGCCAATAGTAAGGTCATCTTTTTCCAGGTCCACTGGTTAGTCAATCACCTCTTACTCTCCAGATTTCTAGCTTTCAAAGTAGTGTCTTACTATTGTCTTCTTTCCTATTCTCTTTTTCTTTGCATGTTTATACTCTGAAAAAAAAAAAAGAAAAGAAAAAACTCTTTGCTGTTATTCAGTGGGATTTGGGGAAGAAACGGATAAAACATACACATTCAATTTGTCATGTAACTGGTCTCAGTGTTTTATTTTAATGTTGCTTTTTTAAAAATCTAGGTGCAAATGTAGTGTATGTTATTTTAAATGATTTTTTAATTACATTATAAATTTTAGTAAAAATAACCCAGAAGCTTGTTATCTGTGGACCATTAACAGTTCAGTTATTTCTTTCAAGCCTTTCAAAGAATTTTTACATAGTTGAGACCATTTTGTAGTTATAATTTTATATCCTATTTCTTTTACTTTTTATTTAATGTTATACAGATTTTCCATGTTATTAAAACAATTTGTAAACATTATTTTTATATATTTCATCATGTTTATTTCAATATACGGCTATTTATTTAGCCATGTGTCTATTACTAGGCATTTGGGACATTCCTCTTTTTATCTTCTTAAAAGAAAAAATAACTTGAACAATGAAAATCCATATGTAAAGCCTTTCTTGTATTTTGAAATATTTATAAGGACTGAATTCCAAGAGGTGAACTTATTGAGCTAAGAAGTATAAACATTATTAAGGCCGTTAATACTTATTAAGACAACTATTATATATTTTAGCCTGTATTGAAAATTAAATCAGCAGAATAGTACTTAGCTATTCCCAATTATTTGGTATTCTCTTGTCTCCTACCATGTCATGGAAAACCCAAAGGCCAGCTCATGCCATACCTGGCTTTGCCTTCCTTTCTATTCTCATGGTCTCATATTCTCAGGGCTTTTGATCAGAAGGCATGGAGCTCCCAGTTCATAGACTATCTACCTTCATTTCTAACACTTGGCTCTTGCCTGGGTGCACCTATGTTTAGATGTTCTAGTCTCTTCATCAAAGTGAATCCACACCTTAAATAGCCTCATCCTGGGCATCTCTTAGGACTGGGCATACTCACAGTAGCAGTTCAGGCCACCATTGGGACTGGGGGCCCTTAAGTCAGGGAATTAATTTCAAGATTGCAGAACCTAGGATGGTAGAAGGAGGGGACAAGCTCTAGGGAGTTACTTCTTATCCCATGGAATCTGCTTAGGGCAAGGGGCACAACAGTAGTGAGACCAGAATGGGGTCTCCATAGTGCCAGAGCTGTGGTGGTGCCCTCATAGCCTGGGTGTAAACATAGCATTACTGACAGCCTCTGGCTAACCTGTCTGTATTCTGGATATGTGTGGTCAACCATGGGAATGAAGCAGACATCTGCCTTCCCACAAATATGGCCCCACTGAGCATAGGAGGAAGGTGGGGTAAAGAAGATAGGGAGAGCATGTGGAGAGGAAAAGAGAAAGACTAGTATCTTGCTCTTTTATCCAAGAAAGAAAAAATAGGTTAATAAGGTTTATACCACTACCTGTGGTTCTCCTGTAGTGAATGAAGAACGGATTCCACCAGTACTACAGGAGACTGGATAATACCCAAAGGTATTAGATCTCAATCTCTAAAATGTGTAGTTGGTACTTTATTTAGAAAAAGAGTTTTTGCTCATGCAATTAAGGATTTTAAGATAAGAAGATTACCCTGAATTATCTGAGTGGTCCCTAAATACCATTGCAAATATCCCTAAAAGAGAGAGGCAAAGGGAGAAGGCAACACAAAGACAGAGCAGAGAGAGACGTGCATAGCTAAGGATGCCTCAGCCACCGGGAGCTGCAAGACCCCAGTCATGGATTCTTCTCCAGAGCCTCCAGAGGAGTATGGCCCTGCAGACGTCTTAATATTGGACTTCTCATTCATCATTATGAGGCAATAAATTCCTGTTGTTTTAAGTCACCCAGTCTGTGACAATATATTATAGCAAAGGCTATTAAATGAAAACTATCAACATCACCTTCCTCTCAATCAATACTTAATTCATAGATTCTAAAACACAGAAAGTAGAATTCTTAGGTTGTGTTTTGTCTGGCCAAAGATTTTTGCAGAGCATCAGGTGAAATTTTTAAATATTCCTTAGCAGATGTCATTCACGATAAAGGCATGCCATACTTCTTGAGAGATTACCCCCTAAGCAACATAATAGATATGAAATGCCTTAGAGTTGTCAGGCACAGGGGTTTACACCTGTAATCTCAGCACTCTGGGAGGCCACAGTAGAAGGATTGTTTGAGGTCAGAAATTTGAGACCAGCCTGAGCAAGAGTGAGACTTCGTCTTTACTAAAAAATAGAAAAATTTGTCAGGCTTGTGGCTGGCACCTGTAGTGCCAGCTACTCAGGAGGCTAAGGCAGGAGGATTACTTGAGCCCAGGAGTTTGAGGTTGCTGTGAGCTAGGTTGATGCCATGACACTCTAGCCTGGGCAATGGAGTGAGACTCTGGAAAAAAAAAATTAAAAATTAAAAAAAAAAAAAAGACCCTAGAGTTTTGAAACCAGATTGTGGGTTACCTTTTAGCTTTAGTACTGTGATTGTGACTTTGGGTGTATTATTTAACCTGTTCTCTTGCATCATGGAAATAAACTTGTCCTGGTTTTATAATCAGACACTTTAGATTAGAAAGAACCATGAATTCTTCATGAAGCTCTCTCTTGATTAAGTCTAAGCTTCATATATGTATTATTTAATGGAGTCCAGGGCTTCATAAATTCTGAAACTTGATAAAGCTTGTAAATGAAGAATGTGTGTTTTTCAAATTTGGATAGTTTGATTGATTCACACTAAAATGGGAACAGTTTAAAATGTTTTTTTTTTTTTTTTTAACCAGAGGAATACATTTTCAATAGTAGAAATTTATATATTATGGTGAGTTAGTAAGGGTGATTTTTTTAGTCAGAATAGTTCAGAGCTGTTCAGATGGTCCACAAAAGCATTTTATGTGTATCTTTCAGGAACAATTTATTGATAATTCAATCAGTGCTTTTACAATTATTTCTTTCTGTCTCATTAAGAACAAAATAAAACATAGGAAAGAGGACAAAATGAGTGTAGTTATCAAAGTGATGAAAAAAATAGGATTTATCCTTTTATTACTGCAGCCTAGAGGGGTTTACATTTAGAAAAAGATTATTTTTTCCTTTGTATGGAAGAGAAATCAATTGAAAAGCATGAGGGATAAATAATCCCAGTTTAAGATCTTCAGAATACTAAAATTTCCATGAATGGCAGTAGACCATTGCCAATTTACCAAACAGGACCAAGGCAGCATTCACAGCTGCTCTTGCCTCTCGCCTTTGCAGGGGTAGTTCATTGAAGGAATCATTCTTACTCTATATTTCTTATGGGGGATGTGCTCCTTTCAACTTAGTCTGAAATTAAAGTACTTATCATCAAAAGTTTTCAAATGCCTACTTTTAAGCTTGATCTGTCTTTTAAAAATATTTTCATCACTCCTCTTTGGAGGCTATGCACATGGTTGGGTTGGGTTGCAAAATGATTGTAGTGTTAATAGTTGTTACTACTATAAGAGGATCATGAATGATAAGAAATGAATTCCGTGATGTGTGGACCAATTGTGCTGTTGCTGGGAGGTATGACAGCTGGTTCCCTTTGTTTCTTTGCTGTTCTGTGGCGGAGGGAGGATGATAAATGGGTAGATTCAGAAATGGAAAGCATTTGGATGCTGGAACTTGGTGATCAAGTGGCTGGATAATTATAAAAAGGTAGAACATCACTTTAAAAAACAAGGAAGAATTTGGCTGGTGCAATAGGGGTGGAACAGTCAGTAGTGTTCTGATAGATGTTCAGCAACTGCTCTCTGGAAAAAGAAAGACCCTGCTTTGTAATATTTGTGGATTTTTTTTCAGTAAATATGCCCCAAATGGCTTGATTTTAAGCTTCCAGTGTGATGGTAACTGGCTCAAAAAATTTCTAAAAATCTAATATTTGGCTGGGGCAAGCCGGTATCTGCTGGATCCAGAACACCTTTGGAAGGGTAGGGGCTGAAATGGGCTGTTGTTTTTCAGGTTGGAATTCTACACTGGAAATAAAAGTGGTTTAGTAGAACAGGCAAAGACTATTGGCACAGAGTCTTGGGAGCTATTTGGAGACTGGTAGGTCAGGAATCTATAGGAGCATCTCCAGTCTATGACCTTTCACATGAGTTGTTGCAGGTAGTAGCATTCTGAGCATGTGCTGGTGGACGCAGGATCCATGTGAATTTTGTGGAACATCTGAATGGCTCTGGGGACTAACTCAGACGGCATCATGAAGCACGTGTTTCTGTGGCCTTTAACAAAGTATATTGTGTCCTGTCCTTACAGAACAGACTGTAGGGACACCAGGAGACACTCTTATACACCCTATTATTGTTAAGCATTTGTTCAGGGGTAACCTAAGACTGCACCTTGCAGCTAAGGTGCTGTAGACTGGTTTCTGTATCTAGAGATACTTTCTGAAAGGATTCCCCCTTCCTTGTGATACTACTTTTACTTCTGAGACAGGATATTTGTGTGACAATCTCTCAGCAAATGGTAAAATGGGAAAGTCAGCACACACTGAAATTTTGAGAGTTTCTCAATTATTCTAGGTGGCTGAAAAGGTCTTAACACATGTAAAAGGGCTTCCAGGTTCCTTTAGGTAACACTTCCATGCCTTGAAGGGACTGTAATTGACCAGGTGTTAGCTGTCATAATCAATTATAGCTGAGACTCATTTTCTGGAGAAATGGGGGAAAGGAAGAGGTCATTAGAGATAATATCCTTGTGGATAGAATGGTCTACACTGCTGTTTTTGAGTTGTCAATTTTGATAGTGCACAGTTATCAAAGGATCTGGGTTGGTGATGCTCAGGTCAGGGGTGAATAAAATCTTTGGTTTCCACAAGACCATCAGAACCATCAAGCACCAGTTCAGCCTATTTTTCTTGTTAAATAGTTTTTTTTTTCTTTTTTTAATTAGGGAAAATAGTTGAATTAGGAGTATGAACATAGATGATCTAAACTACCTAGGAATTTTGGGATGTCTTTATTCTGGACAACTGCCCCCAGAACTGGCAGCAAATATTTCAAAGACATTTCTCAGGCTTGGCCTGAAGACAAAGCTCAGATCTCACTTGACCAGAGGTGTCCAGGTGGTGAGGGCAGAATATGTTATATTGTCATGTGGGCATCTGTTCAGGAAAATATGACAATTAACACTATGGTCTCTTTGTTAATTCTGAAAGATATTAGAGATATTAGGTACATATTACTGGTCAGAACATTGAAGTATATTATACTTTGCTAAGAGTATCTGGGAGGACATCTCACTCCCCTGGCATTCTTTGGTTGAAGGATCCTGGAGGTCTAGCTTTGTGAATACCTATGCTTTGGGGGCTGTTTGGCATTCATCTCTTGTGGTCATGGTGATCTTGGATTTTAGGTTTAAAGAAGAACACTTGACTTGGCTGAAATGTAGACACCAGAAGATAGTGTGTTTGTCCTGTGGTTTGAGGGCAAGACTGCAAACTCTAAGTCTGAAAGTACCTAGAAAGAAGGGTGTGTATGTGGTCACCTCTGTAGTGGAAGACATCTTTTTTTTTTATTTTTTTAGAGACAGAGTCTCACTCTGTTGCCCTGGGTAGAGTGTCATGGTATCATAGCTTACAGAAACCTCAAACTCTTGAGCTCAAAAGATCTTTTTACCTCAAAGCCTCCCAAGTAGCTGGGATTAGATGCCTACCACAACGCCTGGTTAATTTCTCTTTTCTTTTCTTTTCTTTTCTTTTTCTTTCTTTCTTTTTTTTTTTTTAAATTTTTCTATTTTTAGTAGAGATGGGGTCTCGTTCTTACTCAGGCTGGTCTCTAACTCCTAAGTTCAAGCAATCTACCTGCCTTGGCCTCCTAAAGTGGTAGTATTATAGACAAGAGCCACCATCCCCAGCTGGTGAAAGAATTCTTATCCAGGGCAATATAGTAATGGGCTTTCAAGGAAGTCTGAGGGATAAGTGTCAGATGATACCAAACTATTGATTTTGCTCTTTATGGGATCATTGGAGGGGATCTTGGTGGGTGGTTGATTCTCCCTGAGAGAAAGAATCTCTTCATCAGAGTTCATGCAAAGGAAATGATCTGGGCAGGTGGACAGTTAGACCTTGGACAGGGCCTTGTCCTCTAAATTACCTAATCCTGTGGAGTCCATCATTGTCTTATAGTAAAGGCAAGATACCCCTCTTGATAGTAAAAGTTTTTTGGGTTGGCAGGGCAAACAATCTCTGTTACAAGTTAAAGCACCAAAGCAGCCACAGAAAACACACAAACAAATGGGCGTGGCTGTACTGCAGTGAAACTCTGTAAAAACAGGGGAGTCATTGGAATTGACCCACAGGCCACAGTTTACCAAACCCTAGTCTGGAGGATAAGTGCAAACAGCTGTTACGGCTTCTAAGGCGGCTCTTCATTGGTTTGCAGGGCTGTGCTTGTTTACTCAGAGGAGCCTGAGCAGGATGTGTTGGGTGGCTTAATTTGTCTGTTTCCTTCTTGGCTTTATTTCAGGTTTTAGTGCCTTTTGTGGTGCTAATGAGAGCAGAAAACTTCAAGAAATGACAAGTGATGGTCAATGCTAAGTATGATATTTTTCCTGTATTTAAATTATCTCATGAAAATTATGAGAACTGTGTCAGAGGGAATAAAAAGGACATTTAAAAGAACCTGGTGGGACCACACGTGATTGGTGGGACCACACCTATGGTGCATTTTACAAGGGTACATGTTAAATCTACTAAGTGCAGCTTGTAAATGTCTTAACACAATAACTAAGAGAAAGCTGTGAAGGCTATGTTAACCAGTTTGATGAAAGTATTTCAAATTGTATATAAAACCAGCACATTGTACTCCACAATTGCATTAATGTACACAGCTATGATTCAATGAAGAAAAAAGAACCTAAAATGAAAAGTACTTACCGTGATGTCTTCAGAACTATGTAAAATGTAATAAGGGTGTGGCAGAGATGGTTACATATTCGTTGTTAACCCCTTTGGTTTGTCATGGGCTGTGTGAAATAAAGATGACCTTTCCAGCTTCACTTGCAGCTTCATGTGAAGCTAAAGTTTTGGCCACCTAAGTTTTAGCCAATGAGATGTAAGTGTAAGTGTGAGCAACTCCCAGAATACCCTTAAAGAAGAGTAAAGGGTGTCCTGCCTCCTGCCTCCTTGCCTGCTGGCTGGAGTATAGATGTGAGTTTCTTGTGTGAATCACGAAGCTGTCCAATTAGAAGGCTATTTACTTCTGGCCTTTATTTATATGAGATGGGAATGAGCCACCTCATTAAACCCTTATTTGGGGGGTTTCTATCATTTTTAACTGAATCCTACCTTGATACATGAGGGATTGGACAGTTTCAACCTTTAAGAATATGTTGTTAGCTGAGAAATAAAGTAAAACTTTATGAACAGTTAAGAAATGATGCAAGATAATATACTCCTAATGCCAAATTAATGATGTGGAAAGTTCTCTATTAATCACCTAAAAATAAGCCATGCAATATTAAAATATTTTGTTCTTCACTTTTCACAATTGATTGAAAGTACTTCTCCAATTCACTATTTCATTTCTATTTTCAAATTTTTATGATATGAATTTGAGTATTTATAAAGGATCCATTATGTACTAAGCATAGATATTTGGATCAGGGTTGAGCTATTGACTAATATGACTGTATTCGTTTTTAGGGGCTGTTATAGCTAAGTACATGGCTTAAAACAACAGAAAGATATTCCCTCACGGTTCTGGAAGTCTGAAGCCCCAAATTAAGGTGTCAGCATGGAGCCTTCCTTACCTCTTTCAGCTTCTGGTGGTTCCAAGCATTCCTTGCCTTGTAGGAGCATAACTCTAATCTCTGCCTTTGTCTTCACATAGCCATCTTCACTCTACGTTTCCCTCTTCATATAAAAACATCAGCCATGATGGGTTAAGGGTCTACGCCAATGATCTCATCTGAACGTGGTTAGTTTGCAAAGATACATTCCCAGGTGTTGAAAGTTAGGACATTAATACATTGTTTTGGGGGAGACAATTCAATGTATAACAATGATCAAATCCTTATGAACCAAGACTAAACACAAAGAAACAAATTGGACTAACCACATTCATTGTCTTGGTAATTTGAATTGAAAGGCAAGAACAAACTGAAATTTTAAGGGAGCAGAAAAGAGATGAAGAAGTGGAGAGAACAAAAGAGAGAGATGATATGCAGAGAACCAGGGATGCAGAGAGACACGTGGAAAGGAAGAGCATCCTTTATAAAGCAGCTCATTGCTTCAACTGAGCAGCCTTGTATTTGAGTTCTTTCCCCTCCAGATGAGATAACCCAAGTGGCTTTTGTTGTTTGAAAACAAAGGAGCAAAACTGGTTAGGTGTGGGGAGGGAGGTGGGAAAAGGGAAAAGAGGTAGGCTAGGAACAGAAGCTGCCAACTTCCTTATTTCCCATTTAGTGTCTGCCTTGCTGCTCATCTTTGTTTGATGATGCTGTTTGTTCTCTGCTTGGATTCTCATAGGCAGCATTCCTTGGTAAAGTCACACTGACCTTCCAATCCAGCTAGTGTAAAAGATGAGAAAAAGTAGTCACTGATGTTAGAGTCCTTTATTAAGTCACTCATTCCCGATGCTCCTGGGATTAGCTAGACCAATAGGAAAATAAAGTACAGTAAGTGCAAACACACACACACACACACACACACACATGCCACATACACATACCCCATCTTGTTTGCTTCTCAAATTTACTCTCCAGTCTTGACTGAAATTTTCTTTTCAATGCATTTTTCTACCATATGAGTTTTTCTGGGGGGTCCACAAAGGAGAAGGTTATGCAAAAAACAAATATTACACATTTTCTAATATACATACTGACAATTTTAGTATGGGACGCATTGTCTCAGGTGTGCCCAGACTTGCTATTCAGGGTAGAGAACACAGATCCAGACTCAGGGTGTATCTTCCTGCAACTGGAGACTGCTGTAACCCTCGCTTAAAGTATCCGCGTATATTAATCATTCAGTTCAATATTTTCTTTGTGCTAATGTTAATATTTTCAGCAGTCTTGTGCAATATTCCATAGGTATAGAAAAATAAATTGCTTGCAGTCTCAGCTTTTCTTTCTGATCAATAGAAATCACATAGTTTTTTGGCTTTCCAAGAAGGTGGCTTTAATGGAATAGTCTATTATGAGTTTTTATATCAATCTCCAGAAAATCTAAAAAGTTTTCTATTCATAATTTTAGTTCTCTTTAATGCATTTGGTCTTTGGCACCTTTAAACCTAGTTACAAATGGGAAACATCTTTTTATCTTAAAAGCTTTCAGAATGGAAATTTTCACCCTTGTTCTCTGAAAATAGTCTTTCTTCTTGTTTGTGACTTTTCATTTTGAAAGAGCAAGGCCAAGCTGCATTCCAAAGTGTGTCTGCTACTTTTGACTTTGCCCAGCAATTTCCATCTAAATGCCTTTATCTTTCAATATTTAACAATAGCTATTTTAGTTGTAAGCGCGTTCCATTTCATTGAGAAGCCTTTTATCAATTGCCAGAGTTTCTTTTATGTGATCCTTGACATATCTTACTAGCTCAGTTATAAAATTTTTACAATCATGTTATCTGTCAGGATCTGAGAACGCTGTCAAGTGGAAGATACATCTTGAGAAACAACCTGTATTATGCAGTTGCCTGGCACATTTAAATGAGAGACGCTTTATTTTAACTTGGGGAAAATAGTTTGTGTGTTTGATAAATTCAAATCATGTTATAAAAGTTCTGCATAGTACACTGTGAGTAGTTCTCACTCATATTCTTAAAAGTTTTACTTTAGTTAGGTGTTATCATATAAGAAGAAAATCAGATGCAAAGTCTTCAGCAAACACATGAATAAAATCAGTTCAAGAACAAGTATGCTGGCCAATGTCTTCCTTTTAGCATGAGTCAATACCTTACAGATTGAGATTTCTCTGTATTTCCCTTTTACCATTTATTAAGTTCAACTTTATTCTTGTGTTAAAGGAAGCCTATGACAAAGTAAAGTCCATACTTTTTTTTCCCACTAAGTGTTACATTTAAAAGAAAGATAAAAAATGAAGGGGATGGCGCCTGTGGCTCAGTGGGTAGGGGTGCTGGCCCCATATACAGAGGGTGGCGAGTTCAAACCCTGGCGGCCAAACTGCAGAAAATAGGGTGCTGTGGGGTGTTGTGGCAGGTGCCTGTAGTCTCAGCTATTTGGGAGGCTGAGGCAAGAGAATTGCTTAAGCCCAGGAGTTGGAGGTTGCTGTGAGCTGTGTGACGCCAAGGGCACTTTGCCCAGGGAGATAAAGTGAGACTCTGTC
Source organism: Loris lydekkerianus (assembly GCA_963574355.1). NCBI lineage: Eukaryota > Metazoa > Chordata > Mammalia > Primates > Lorisidae > Loris > Loris lydekkerianus. The sequence goes on along the minus strand of CAUYPK010039636.1, from coordinate 17,370 downwards.
TCTACAAAAATAAATAAATAAATGAAAAGAAGGTCGTGGCAATTACTTCTAAAAAAAATTCTCTTTGTTGTTTATTTTCCATGCAGATTTGATTTTTTTGTATTAAGAGGGAAGGACTAATCACCGTACAATTAAATTTACTCTCTCCAAGACCACTCTCAATTTGTTTTGTCTTATACTTTTAAACATTAATAGAAAATAAACCCAATGCTCAATAAACCCAATGCTTCTGAAAAACTAAACCTGGATAATAAATCAAGGACCATTCCAAACAATCCTTATATTGCAGAACTCATGAACTCTGCGCTCTTTTGTTATTTTCCTTTCATGTGGGGGAAAAACTAAATCTCTACTTATAAGCAGATGAGCCCAGATTCTGGAGGTAGACCATCTGGTTTCAAATTTTGGCTCTTTCATTAAATAGCTTTATGACCAGGGACAAGGTACATATTCTCTCTTTATCTCTGTCTCCTCATGTGTAAAGTGAAATAATAATGTTATTTTTTCACATAGGGTGAGAAGAGTGTCTGGCAAAAGCTGGCACTATGTAAATATTAGCTCTTACTATCATTTCATGATTTGTTGATGACCTCTTCCTCCTAGCAAATATTTGATCATGTGCACTTACCTGGTAAACTCATTAGCCATTCATTCCCCAGGGGGCCACAATGTTGCAGGACAGAACATAATGGGAAGAGTGCCACCTGGGACACAGCATTGCGTTCTGCGTGAATGACGTCTTCTGGTGGTGTGTGATTTTTTGACCCCTCGATTCACTTTCTTCCATTTTGTACCTATCACAGTGGACTATGAAGTATTTTGCAGAACTTGCTAATTGCATGTAAAAGAGGAATTTCCTCTCTGTGTTCTAGAAAAGAAGAGAAAAAATAATCTTCCATTGTAGAAGAAAATAAATGAAAAGAATAATCATGTTATAGTGATGTGACCAAATTGGACTCAGCAATGTAGCCAGTTTGATATTCTGTAGTTCACTTAAAATGGATTATTCTTGGGAGAACTCAGACCACTGTTTGTGCTGCTCAATTGATGCAAACTGCATGGAGGGCATTGGTTTAGCTAAACGTTTTGATTCTATAATCACTGCAATATTTCCATTGGGCATTCCCCAGTGGATGTTGCTTTCAGAAGTGTGTCTTTCATAAGGTATAGGGGGATAAGATATTTTGTTTCTTATTCTGTAACATAAAGCTTTGACTAAGTGCTCCAGAGTGAAGTTAGTTAAGGTATTAGCATTTCAGAACTCACCCATACACACCAATACTCAAGAGACATTGATGCTCAGTTGGACTAAATTCAAAGAAATACTTTGAATTTTAAGTATGAGAATTTGTGTTTGTTTTTCTATTTCAAAATGATAACCACTTGCTGCTTTGCCAGAGTTTTGTTTCTTCCAGTCAAAATAATGTATCTCTGAAAAATTCATTTTCTTTACTGAGATGCAGAACATCAGGAGAAAATGTTCTTTTTTCACTTCCTTAGTTTTTGTTTGGTCCTCATGTTGATCACCAAACCCTAAGGGTAAAGAAATTTAATTTAATCACAAATATAACATGAGACACGTTTAGGAAACTTCTAGTTTGTAAACCAACCACATCATCCTACTTTCCTGGCCAAAAAGACTGTTGCCAACAGCATGAAGAAGACATCTGAAGTTTCCTTTTTATAACTTCACATTAATAACAATCACTTGCAAAAACAGCGTTTAAAAGATGAAGTGCTTCTCCATATTTCCTCAAAGGATTATGAGATTACTATGTGCACGTGTTTATAAAAGCTTTAATTAGCACCTTAGGATTTCACATGGAGAAATGTAAACAAATGGTAGGTCGAAATTTGAAAAGTATTTTTTGAAACACTTGCTGTGCACAGTATTTTTAATTAAGGTGTAACACCTCGTTCTGCCTGTATTATTTGTAGGAACTTCTGTCACTCTTTACCTTCATTTCTGCTATTTTTTTCCACCCATGGTCTTCTCATTGCTCACCTTCCCAGCTGTCTTATTCTGTACCAGCCTGTCATTTTAGCTGGGCTGTCAGCTACTTCTCTTCCATATTTTTTTCCCCCTCCTTCCTGTTTTTGACCCTTTTATCATCCATTCCAATAACGTGTTTCAATATCAAATGCCCTTGACTTTCCACCATATTTTCCCATTTAAATTATTAGTCAATTAATTAATTTGGGTCTACAACCTAAATTTTCTACATTGTTTGATCTTGGATTGCTGGAGAAGTCATGCTGATCCTATGCTCCAAAAACTCATGGCTGGTCACTTTGGATGAGCCCCAGCACACCCTGCTAGCTAGTGACGTTAGCTAATACTATGTAGTCCTCCTCCTCAGAGTTGTCATTCCTAAACCTTCTCTCCCTGTTCAGACCTAGAAACCCATCATAGCCCCTTTCTCTGATCTTCACCAAGATGAATGATTCCATCTGCAAAAAAAGTTCTATTCATTTTTCCACTCATATGCCCTCAAGGTATTTCCTATCTTACATTTTCTCCATAATTTTACCTAACATCTTATTTTTTGTTCTCATAAATTCTTAATCCTTATAATGAAGAAAGAAGGCTCATTTTTCCCTTCTCATGGCTGATGGCTTATTCTATCATCGCAATTCTATCCCTTTTGCTGGATTCATCCTGTTAATTATGTCCTAATAACCTTTATTTCTATTTTGCAAGCATTTTGTTTCCAACTTCTTTCATCTTTTCTTGCAATTAACATGCTTCTATCTTCCTTTTAAACTGCTACTTTCCATGTCTTTCCTTTTCAGTAGTGGTTTATGCCCACTACTTCCATTTTTTAATAACCTGAGGATTTCATAAACCCTTTTGATGTAGTGTACAGCACTCTATTGGGAGAAATACTCTATTAAATGTATAATTTCTTCAATATAATGAATTATCCTGTTTAAAAAATACATCTTACATAGAGCAGGGCATTGAATAATGTTGTTTTGATCAACATTTTTTTATTATAACATAACGATGAGATTAAAAAAAAAAATTGATTCCCAGCTGGGGCCACTGTTCACATTTTTTCCTTATAACATAATGTTGATGAGATAAAAAAAATTGATTCCAAAAAGCTGGGGCCATTGTTTGTGTGGAGTTTGCACATTCTCTGTATGTCTGTGTGGATTTCCTCCCACATTCTAAAGTTGCACATGTTTTGGTGTGTTTAAATTGTCCCAGTCTGAGTGTGTGTGTGGGGTGGGGAGGGGTGGGGGGGTGCACCCTGCCCTATGCACAGCTGGTTCCTACCTGGTGCCCTGAGCTGGTAGGATAGGCTCTGGCCACAAGTGATCCTGAACTGGAATAAGCAGGTTGGAAAATAAATGAATGATTGAATACATATAGAAAATTAACAAGGTATATGGTAATTGTACAGATGCACAATAAATGGTGTGGTATGAAAGCACTCAACCAGCCCACCATGGCCATGTTTGTTCTCATTTGTTTTTGAATGGCATAGTGATAAGAGGGGCTCCTTACAATTTTCACTTTGTAGATATTTATCCCCTGACTTAACCTACCACCACCATGACAGCTGTTCCTCACTGATTGCCAAAAATTGGGCAAATCATTATCTTCTTTATTTTTATTAAACTTTCTTAAATGTACGCATAGTTCACATTGATTTCAATATTTAATATTAGAGGTATAAGTACTTGGGGTATTTATTTAGAAGTATGGTGATGTTTTGTGACAAAAAATATGATTGGGGACTCAACTCTGTGTATATCAATTAGCCTATTATAAAACTTGTTTCATTATACTTCCTTTCACTTAAGGCTATAGGTTCTAAGAATTCACAGATGTTGTTAAGTGAGGACTTACTGTATGTTTATGTGCTTATTCTCTGTCTCTGCAAATATGAATATCAGCCCTTTGAGGACAGAGACCTTGCCTGTCTGGTTTCTCACCGCATCCCCAGCATATCCTGGCTGGCACATAGTTGGCAATCTATAACTATTCATTGAGTGACTAGATAATCACCTAATTCAATAGTTCCCCCTCTAAAACCTCATTCTTCCTTAATCTTCAGAGACTCTGACAATGACTTTGTTCAGTACTAATGTTCTTGAGTCAGCACATTCTTTGAGGGTCATCTTTGCCATCCTTCATTTTCGCCACCATATCCAGTCAGCTCACAATTTCTTGCTCTGCAAACTCATAGTATTTGTGTTCTACCCCATTTTCATGTTTGCTTTCTCAACTGGGAAATTTCAATACCATCTAAGAGTTTCCTAGCCTCATCTCATGCCTTTTATTCAGTCCCTCCTAGATTGTCTTATAATCATAATTATCTGAAACAAAGTTCTGGTCACATGATTCTCAGTGGCATGTGCTATTTTTACCCTAGACTTGCAGCTCTATGCTTAGGGTCCACTTGGTCTTTATTGCCTTATCCCTTAGTTAATAATTTTCTACATGTACATGCCCCGGTTAAACATTCTTAAAATATATTTCTCAGTTTTTACAAATATAATAAGTAAAACTATAAATAAATAAATATAAATACTATCCTCCTACAGTTCTTCTGAAATTTCTTCTTTCCTTAACTGTTTAATTTTCGTATCAAGACTTAATCCAAATTCTACCTCTTCTATTAAGCTGTGTCTGAGCTCCCTTGGTGGAAGTGACCTCTTACTCCTTTAAGTTCTCACAGAGGTTTGATTTTCTCCATGCCTTGTCTCACATTTTACATTTATTAAACATATTTGGGATTCTGGGAAGATGGTCGACTAGTAGCAACCCTCAGCAGAGGCTCCTGACCAGAGGGAGAAAAAAACTGGACAGAATTGGACTCTATGAAGCCAAAGATGGGGAGCTGAGCCAAGAAAGAAGTTCGGCAAGTTGTGACTCCAAGGAAGAGCATTCAAGAAAATAAATTACAGTTAAAAAGCCTATTGACTAGAGGATGGGGGACTCCTCCCCCAAGTGGGAGGCCTGCGGTGGGCTATCTGCAAGGGACCAGGGAACAAAATACCTCTTATTTTACCTCACTAGAGAAAGCCATTAAACAAGGTCTCTTTCACCAGGGAGGTACCACTTATGAACCTAGACACCACCCTGCTGGGCATAAAATTGAACAAATATTTTTCCCCATAATTCCAAACTCCCAGTTCACCTTTACCCTTTCACATGGTGGTCTGAAGTTCTGCCCCTTGCATAGTGCAGAGTATTTGGTCTTCCTGAGAGATCTTGGCATAGTGTGGACTGTCAAACATCAGGATGGATCTGTGACTAGTGGGGAAGAAAGGAACACTGGGCAGGAGGAGGAGTAGTCCCCTGGTTATGACTTTTCCTGGCCAGTGGTGGTATTGACCCTTGGGCTGTGTCAGGCAGGAGGAGGTACAGAACCTCTGTCTCTGACAGTGCCCACAAGTGGGAGAATGGTTGCCTGGTGTGGACTGAGTTTGGTGTGTGGTGCTGATCCCCAGCTCCAACTGGGCCAGTGCGCAGAGGCTTGTTGGGTGTGACTGAGACCTGAGGGCAAGGGTGTGGTCCCCTGACTCCAAGGGTGGAGCCCATGACCAGAGGCTTGCTGGGTGTGGACCAAGACGTGAAGGCAAGGCCATGGTCTCCTGACTCCAGCTGAGCTGGCAAACAGAGAACTGGGCACCAGTGTGAACTGAGTCTGGCGGGTGGGGAAGGAGACCTCTGGCTCAAATTGTGCTGTTGGAGACCCTTGGATCCTTCTCTGTTGAGCAGTGTTTGTACCAACTGAGACAATTTGATTGGAACTTGTGTCTAGGGCTGTCCACTAGGAATACTCTGAGGTTGACCTTAGAAATTATATAGTGGAAAAGAACTGAAGGGTGGGCTTGGTGCCTTTAGATCAGCAGCTAGGGCACCAGCCACGTACACCAGAGGTGGTGGGTTCAAACCCAGTCTGGGCCTGCTAAACAACATGATAACTACAACCAAAATATAGCCAGTGTTGTGGCAGGCACCTGTAGTCCCAGCTACTTAGGGGGGCTGAGGCTAGAGAATTGCTTAAGTCCAAGAGTTTGAGATTGTTGTGAGCTGTGATACCATGGCACTCTACTGAGGGTTATATAGTAAGACCCTGTCTCAAAAAAGAAAAAAAAAAAAAAGGAACCCTGAAGGGTGGAGGCAGGGCACCACAGCTTTCTGCATCTCTCCATAGCTGAGATTTAAACCTAATACCATACTTCTTTGGATAGGATAGAGGTTGGCTGATTTCAAAAGAGAGCCAGCTTGTGCTATCTCACTAAGTAGGTCATCAGAGTCTGCAGCCAAAACTCTGAAAGGGGCCCATAAGGTTATAGGGAATAAGCCACAATGACAAAGTTTAGCACTTTGGTAAAGTGCTGATTATTTCTACCCCAATTCAATCTCACCCTACCAGTTCTAATAGCCAAATGGTGGAAAATAAATGTGGTGTGGAACCAATGGAAGAACTCTGGCAACATGAATAACCAGAGTAGAACAACCCCCTAAGGAATGACAAAGGAGATACAACTGAAGATGCCATGCATAGACAAATGCTTGAAATGTCAGAAATCAAATTCAGAATATGGATGGCAAGTTAGATGAATAGAATGAAAGAAAAGTTAGAAATTGAAATCCAAAGAGTAGTTCTAACGTTGTCTCAAGAAACTAATGAATTCAAAGACAAAGTCACCAAAGATATAAACATAATGAGAACAGAGATAGCAGCACTCAAGGAAATGAAAAAGTTATTCAAGGAGCTCCAAAATACAGTGGAATTCATCAGTAATAGAGTAGACCAGGCAGATGAAAAGATCTCTGCAACTGAAGAAAAAGCTTTGCAATGTTCTCAAATGCTCAAAGAGGCAGACAAATGGAGAGCAAAAAATGATCACTCCCAAGAGAGTTGTGGGATCATTCCAAAAGATCAAACATTTGCCCTATAGAAATTCCTGAAAGACAAGAGCAGGTGTCCTCAAACTTTTTAAACAGGGAGCCAGTTCACTGTCCCTCAGATAGTTGGAGGGCTGACTATAGTTAAAACAACAACAACAACAATAACAACAAACTATGAACAAATTCCTATGCACACTGCACATATCTTACTTTGTAGTAAAAAAACAAAACGAGTACAAATACAATCACACTACCTCATGTGGCCTGTGGGCTGCAGTTTGAGGACCCCTGGACAAGAAAATAGTCCTGAAAGTACAGATGCTCTGCTCCAAGAGATTATGGAGGAGAATTTACCAAGCATTTCAAGAGATACAAAAATTTAGATACTAGATAGTTTCAGAACCCCAGCATGATTCAATCAAAATAAAGCATCTCCTAAACATATTATGATTAACTTTGCCAAAGTTAAGATGAAGGAGAAAATTCTGTATGCAGCCAGATGTAAGAAAAGCATCACCTACAAAGGGAGAAATATCAGAATGACTGCAGATCTCTCAGCTAAAACATTTCAAGCCAGAAGAGGATGGTTATCAACTTTCAATCTCCTAAAACAAAACAACTTTTATCCCAGGATCCTGTATTCAGCTAAACTGAGTTTTGTTTGTGATGGAGAAATCAAATACTTTAATGATATACACATTTGAAGAAATTTGTCATAACTAAATTAGCTCTCCGGGTTATTCTCAGTCCCATCCTCTACAATGACAAGCACAATGCTCTACCACCAAAGTAAACTCACTCAGAAATTTTTGAGCAAAACCCAACTCCCACAGTGGTGAAAGGATTAAACATATCCATTGGACATTCGAAAAACGTGACACCTAAAACACTACCAGGCTTATCTGGTAACATTAATTAATGTTAATGGTTTAAATTGTCCTCTAAAGAGGCACAGGCTGGCTGACTACATACATAAACTCAGATAAGATATCTGCTGTATACAAGAATCTCATCTTACCTTAAAGGATGAAAATAGTCTCAGGGTGAAGGGATAGACTTCTTTTTTTTTTAATTGTTAAATCATAGTTGTGTACATTAGTGCAATCGCCTATACCCATTCTAAGATGCACCATAGATGTGTTCTCCAATACAGACAAACGGAAACAAGAAAAAAGCAGGGGTTGCGATTTTAGTTGCAGATATAATTGGCTTTTAACCACCAGAGATAGAGAAAGATAAGGATGGTCACTACATATTTGTCAAGGAAAACACCCAATATGAAGAGATTTTGATAATTAACATTTATGTACCCTACCAGAATGCTCCTCAACTTATAAAGCAAACCCTAATGGATATGAACTTGATATCTTCCTGCACTATAATAGTTGGAAATTTTAACACCCCTTTGACAGTTTTGTATAGATCCTCTAAGAAGAAACTAAATGAAGAAATATTAGATTTAAACCTGACCCTAGGACAAATGGACTTACAGACCTCTACAGAACATTTCATCCTAATAAAACTGAATATACATTCTTCTCATCAGCCCACAGATCATCTTCCAAAATAGATCATATTTTAGGACACAAGTCTAACCTCAGCAAATTTAAAAGAATAGAAATTATTTCTTGTATCTTCTAGGACCACCATGAAATAAAAGTTGAACTCAACAGCAACAGGAATCTTCATACTCAAACAAAGTCATGGAAACTAAATAATTTTAGGCTTAAGGATAGCTGGGTCAAAGTGAGATTAAGAAGGAAATCACCAAATTTTTGGAACAAATTGATAATGAGGACACAAAATATCAAAATCTGTGGTATACTGCAAAAGCCATCCTGAGAGGGAAATTTATAGCATTGGAAGCCTTCATGAAGAAAACAGAAAGAGAGGAAGCCAAGTTGTTGGAAAGACAAGCAAATGGAAAAAGAAGAATATTCACAAATCAGTAGCTTATATATATACCAACAATAGTCAAGCTGAAAAAAGAGTCAAGGACTCTATTCCTTTCACAATAGTGCCAAAGAAGATGAAATATTTGGGAATTTACCTAACAAAGGACATGAAAGATCTCTATAAAGAGATTAACTTGTCAGGTGCATTTTTAAATATTCTTATAAGAGGATCAACTAACTCCAGCTCATATTTACATTCATTAAAAAGTCTGCTCCATCTATGTCTCTGTAATTTATCCTCCCTCTCCATAATAGTGTATGAAGAAATCTGATGGTTTGTGTAGCCTACAGACCCTCACAATTGATTCATTTTATAGGCAACATTATGCTGATTAGGGAGCATGAGCAAGACATGGCTTAATAGGTTGGAGGCTTGCATCTGGACCCAATATGTCCTTTTCTCTTTGCCTCAGTACAGATCTTCTCTTCCTATCTATAAAGCTAATTTATTTACTTACATACTAAGAAATCTTGTGCTATTGATTATACTTTCTCTGCTTATATATTCACTATCTTCCTTTCAAATATATCTCTCTCATCAACCTTTGAAGTTCTTAATTAAAACAAAGGATGGAAATTTTCCCTCTGCCCCAAATCCTCTGTAGCTATTTCACTTTTCTTTTCTTTGTACCATCTTGATAACATTTTCTGTATTTGTTTTCATTTCTTCCCTCTGCCCTACCTAATAATCAAATTTTTTCCAGTTTAGTTTGAATCACTATCAAGTAATAAAGAAAAGCTATTTCTATGATCAATAATGACTTCTCTGTTGCTAAATCTGGACATTTTTTAGTCAACCTTGAGGTCCAGATTAGTATAAACAACTGCCTAATTGACATTTGTACTCGGAAGATCCAAAGTGACCTCTAATTCAACTTATTTAGATACAAAGTCATGTTCTATCTGCCAAATGTTGTCTTTTCCCTCAGTGGTTGCTGTCTTGGTAGCCCCAGAAATCCTGATGTTAGTCTGAATATTTCCCTCTCTCATTTCCAATATCTGATCTACCCCTAGGGAGGTTCTTTTTTCACTCCTAGCATTTTTCAAATGTGTTCCTTTTTTTCTTCTCAAGTATCTCTGGTTTAGGTCCAACTACCTTGTCTCTCACCTTGATGATTGTAATAGCTTCCTAACAAACCCTCCCCTATCCACAGGTTACTCTTTCAGTCTGTACTGCACAGTCAGAGTGATTTTCTTTTTATCTCCAGAGAGGAGAAAACTTATCAGGTCACTGCTCCTATAGAACACTTTTATTTAAAAAAAAAAAAAAATTTTAATGTGGGGAAACTTACCCTACATGGTCTGTCTTCACCTCCATGCTCCACTATAATCTTACATATCTCTCACACACTGTGTTTTACACACAGGTGATTCTTGCTGTTCGATTAGGAGTTATGCCAGGAAGCCTCCTCTGGCACCTTCGTCATATCTCCTTATTAAATGCTGTCAATATATGCACACCACTTCTGTTTATTTGACTACAGGTTACTATGTGTCAAACACCATTATCAAATAAGCAGTTTCAATAACTCAATACTCTTAATAATTCTGTAAAATAAATACTTTAAAATGTATGTTTTACACATAAACAAACTGAGTACAGAGAGCTTGGAGGAAATGGTCAGAATCATACAAGCTGGTATGTGGTAGTCAGGAGCAACCCCAGGCATCTAAATCTAAAGTTCATATTTTTCCCCATCTCATTCTTCTGCCTGTCTCCTTTAGTGACATTTATTGTGGTTACATTTACATGTGAGATTGTTTGAGACTGTCTATTTCCTCACTACAAGAAAAACTATTTTGTTCATCACTCCAGCACATAATATGACTGATAAAGTATGAGAAACAACTGAATAAATTAAATATCAAATTATTTCATTGACATGAATACATTTTAGGTGTTAACTTCCCCTCACATGTGTGTTCTGCATTAAGTTCCATATTGCTATGTTAAATTATTTCAAAAATTTTTGAATAAGCATTAGCAGAGGCATTTGGAATAGATAATGAATGTTTTCATGGCCTTACAACTTAACAAATTAAGGGCCTACAGTAGAGAGATCAGTACTTCAGAGATATTATGAAAAGCATTCATTTTTCATTCATATTGAAAGCTTCGGGAGCTAGAAGACATCTTCCTTTCTTCCAATTAATTATGAATTCAAACTCCTTGTCAAGTTAAAGCCAAGGAGTGACAAAAGAAAGCAACATTTTCCTAACTATAAGATAGCACATGCTCATTACAAGAATTTAGAAACATAGAAGATTATTAAGAAGGAATTAAGAATCAACATTGCTCAGTCTGCCAAGGGAAGAAAAACAGAATTAATATTTTGGTGCATAAATCCCTTAATACCTTTATGCATATATAGATAAATAAATATTATTTACATAATAAAGTAGAACTTCTGTAAGTTAACCACCCAAGGGACTAACAAACTGGTCAACCTACAGAGGTGGTCAACATAAGAAGCTTCTCTTGAGTACATGTGGTACCTGTCTGGTCTATGACAATTAGGTCAACTTAAGATGATAGCTAATATAGGGAAGTGGCCAATTGTTGAGGTTCTACTGTATATATATGCCAAATACAGACATATGTATGTGTATATGTTTGTGTATATGAGTTCCTATACTTTAAAATTTAAATGAGTGGTTTTTTATAACATAATCTTATATCAGAAACATATTTCACTATGATTAAGTGTTGTTCAAAAACATGATATTTAATGACTGAATAATATGTCATCCACTGGATAAGCCATCATTTATTGTATCATTTTCCTTTTCTTAATTTTAGAATTTTCTTTTAAGTAATAATTCAATGTTCTTGTATGTATGATCCACTATCCACATCTTTGACATTTTCCTCATGATGGAGTTCCCAAACTGGGAATAGTGGGCTAGAAACAATGAATTTGTTGTCTCTTGACTTATAGTGCCTGACTGCTTCCCAAAAAGGTTGTAGGGAATTTAAACGCTTCTAACAGAAGTATTCAAGAGTGCCTAACTACAGTTACTAGCATTAAATAGTGCTTCTGGCAACAAAATCTTTGATGATCAAAAACTTGGATGACTCTCTGTTCTCATATTTTTTTTTAAATGTGTAATAATTGCTACAAACTCTATGTAAGAAAATATGAAAATTTCTGCTAAAATTTAAAATTTCTTTTGTTTTGATAAAAATTTATCTTCCAGCAATGATTCCTCCAGACATAAAGATGCTTATTATACATTGGATACTTGCTTTTCTATTCTTGTAATACTTTACTAAGAATTGTTTCAACTCCATCCAGGTTAATATGAAAGAGGTAAAGTCTCCATATTTTAATGGCTGACTAGTACTCCATGGTATACATACAACACAGTTTATTAATTCACTCATGAGTTGATGAGTACTTGGGTTGATTCCACATGTTTGAAATTGTGAATTAAGCAGTGATAAACATTCTAGTGTAAATGTCCTTGTGATAGAAAGATTTTTTTTCTTCTGGGTAGATATTTAGTAATGAGATTTTAGGATCAAATGAAAGGTCTACTTTTAGCTCTTTGAGACTTTTTCATACTTCTTTCTATACTGACTGTAATTGGTTTGTAATCCTCCCAGCAGTGTAGAAGCATTCCCTTTTCTCCACATCCATGCCAGCATCAGCAGTTTCAGAATTTTGTGCTGTGGGCTATTCTCACTGGGTTTAGGTGATAAGCATATAAAACCTCAGAAATAATATCCACTTGCTTTTTCTTGAAAAATTACTTGAAGACATATTATAGTTAACCAAAAAAATTGGTCACATAAAAATTTCAATAGTAGGAATATAGTGTTATAAAATGAAGTGATTTTATTTATAGAAACTACTTGGAATAGTCAATAAAATTGATGTAAATATGTGTGTGTGTATGTGTGTTTATATATATTTATCTACATATATTATGTAGATAACATCCTTATCTTTCTAATGACATATTTCTGTTTTTTTTTTTTTTTCATGGATTAAAAGCAATTTACTGGGTAAAATAGTTATCAGCCACAACTTTTTTCCTTTCAAATTTCTTTATAGCATACATATTTTCATCCCATTGCTACATGAGCAAGTCACCACAAATTTAGTGGCCTAAAATGATACATATCTATTATGTTACAGTTCCTGAGGTCAGCAGACTGAAGTCAGTTTCACAGGGGGAAATAAAAGTGTCACCATGGTTGGTTCCTCTAGAAGCTCTAGGGGATAATCTGTTTCCTTACCTTTTCCAGTTTTACAGAGGCCATTTATATTCCTTGCTTCCTGCTTCCTTCCTGTCTTCAAAGCTGGTACCATAGCATCTTTCATCCTCCCTCACCTTTGCTTCCACTGCTTCTTCATCCTCTGACTTTGATCTTCCTGCCTTCCTCTTACAAGGACCCTTGTGATTGTGCTCATCTGGATAATCTAAGATAATCCCTTCTCCAAATCCTCGATGTGTTAATACCTCATCTGTAGAGTGAAGGGGTTTTGGTGTGAGGAATGAAGAGGCTCGACATAGAGTCTGTACCAGGGGACTGAGGAACTCAGGGAAAAGGAGCCCTCCTGAGCAAATCTGAGGTCCATATTTATTATCATAAAGCTAGAAAAAGTAGTTAAAAGTTACTTATCAGACATAAGCACTAAAAAGGGGGAACATGAAAAGTGTCAGACAGAATTTCTCCAATTTGTTTTGTAAAACTGCAGACCTTTAAGCAAGACCTCTGGCTCCAGCATTAAGAGATCTTTGGAATCTAGAGAATCTTTACTGTAACCATTAGGCCTGATGTTGCTGCACCTCACATACTCATTCTCTCTTGGAGGCCAGTTTTCTAACCTCTTGCATGTATACAACTCACATGCCATTCTCATGACTCTTTAGGTCTTTCACGCAGATAGCAAGTCTTATGCTAAAGATTAGGGAACAATTTTCCCTTCACCAGAGTCCATTTTTACTTTGTAAGATTATATATTCACAGATTCTGGAAATTATCATGTGACTGTCTTTTTTTGGGGGGGTGAGGATTCATCATGTTTCTATTTATTCTGAGATTTAGGATTACAGAGGAAGAACTGAAGTCATTGTTATTTTCATTTTATTAAATATTTAGTTATTTTTAAAGCAATTGTTAAATCTCCTAGCTTTATTTTTTAAAATATTAATTTTATTATTATTATTTTTTTTAAGATAGAGTCTTGCTATGTTCATTGTAGCTCATTGCAACCTCAAACTTCTGGGTTCCTCAGTAGCTGGGACTGTAGGTGTGTCCCACCACATCTGGATAATTTTTTCTGTTTTTTCTAGAGACTGGGTCTTGCTCTTGCTCAGATTGGCCTCTAACTCCTGACCTTAAGAGAAACTCCTGCATCAGCCTCCCAGAGTGGTAGGATTACAGATGTGAGCCACCCCACACAGCCTATTTTTCAAAATGTTTGAAAGAATATGCTAGTGGTGAATTTTGCTGATAACTTGAATTATTGGTTCCAATTCTTCCTCCCTCTGCCACGAAACTTTGCACTCTTTGCCCCAGTGAGCACTCTAAGGTTAAGCTATGTGCACATAGAACATTTCTTTAGCCTTGAAGGTTAATTCTCCTTCTTGGTATGTGTTCCCTTCATCCGCTAGGTCACTTTCTCAGGGCAGCCTTCCCTGACAAGTGGAAAAAGTTTTACTGCTTAACAGCCTTTCAGTACTATTCAGTCTCACTAAGCCAGTCACAGAGACACAAGACTCCTGTGTTCAACTCTTCTTGGAAACGTAATTCATTCAGTGAATATTTATTATCTCCCAGTGAAATTCCCTATCTCCCAAAATCAGACCCTTCTGAAGTGGTAATACCTGCTCAGACAGGTTGGCAAGTGTAGCCCACATCAGTTTTGTACCTATAAATATGTACTTACACATATTTGGGGCATATACATGTAGTTCCTTCTTTGAGTCTGGTACTGTAGCTCACAGTGATGACTCCAGAGTTTAATGACTTCCTTTACACACTGCTTTCATTTTAATATAATCATTTTTCTCCTGCATGTGTGCATATATATATATATATATGTGTGTGTGTGTGTGTGTGTGTGTGTGTGTGTGTGTTTATGTACAAGAATATGGTCAGAATTGGTTTGATTTTTACTTTAGAGATTGTAGACTCATGCCTCTTTAATATGCCTGGGAAAAAAATCCTTGACAGGAGCCAAGGCTTGCTAGCAACCTGGGCAACCATATCTTAAGGTGTCTGACACTTAAATAGAACAAAATAGCTTTTCCACAATTTGTGTAGAATTTTACCTTCAGAAAATACATTTGATGGTGAAGACCCCCCTCCATAACACTTCACAGTTTACCAGGATTGACTGATGAGACCCAGTGCTCAGCCAGGCAGAAAGGGAGGGCCTGGATGACAGCTGCCACCATGGGATGGCTG
This sequence comes from Loris lydekkerianus, assembly GCA_963574355.1. Lineage (NCBI taxonomy): Eukaryota > Metazoa > Chordata > Mammalia > Primates > Lorisidae > Loris > Loris lydekkerianus. The sequence continues at coordinate 2,117 of CAUYPK010039636.1, read as the reverse complement.
TGAGATCTCATTTACTTCTAAAATGAGGGCACAGAATTGCTCAGTTTTTCTATAAGGGGTGGGTGTTTCTTTTCTTAAAAATTTTAAATTAAATCATAACTGTATACATTTATGGGGTACAATATGATGATGTGATATAAAATATGGAATGGTTAAAGAAAACTGATCAATATAACTATCACCTCAATTATTTTGGGGGATAGGACATTTACAGTTTACTCTTAGTTGTTTAGAAATATACCCTTCTATTGTGCACATTAGTGGAGATCCTGTCAGATGCCCTCCCTCCTCCCACCAAACACTTTCTCCCTTCCCCTTCCCCTCTTTCTTTCTCCTTGTTAGACTATGTTTGTATTTTATCATTTGTAAGAGAGTGTAAATGTTTTTGTATTGGTTTCATAATTATATTGTGTACATTCATTGGATACTTTTTAAATCCATTCTTGAGATAATTTACTAAGAAGGATGTCTTTCAACTCCATCCAGGTTAACATAAATGGTGTAAAATTTCCATCTTCTTTTATGGCTGCATAATATTCCATGGTATACACATAACACAGTTTGTTAATCCATTCATGGGTTCATGAGCATTTGGGCTGCTTCCATGACTTGGCAATTATATATTGGGCTGCAATTAACATTCTGGTGCAAATGTCTTTGTTGTAAAATGATTTTTGTTATTCTGGGTAGATACCTAGTAATGGAATTGTGGAATCAAATGGAAGGCAATTTTTAGATCCTTGAGAGTTCTCCATACGTCTTTTCAGAAAGGCGACATAACTTTGCAATCCCACCAGCAATGTAGAAGGGTTTCTTCAGTCCACATCAACCCATGAATGGATTAATAAACTGTGGTATATGTATACCATGGAATACTATGCAGCCATAAAAAAGATAAGAGACTTTCCATCTTTCATATTTAGCTGGATGGAGCTGGAACATATTCTTCTTAGTAAAATATCTCAAGAATGGAAAAAAAAATGTATCCAATGGTGTATACAAAGGCTACTGACTTGTATATGCCAATAACAGTGAAGATGAGAAGGTAATTAAGGACACAACTGCCTTCACCATAGTTTCCAAGAAAATGAAATACCTAGGGATATAACTCATGAAGGAGGTGAAGGACCTCTATAAATAAAATTATGAAGTCCTCAGAAAAGAAATAGTAGAGGATATTAACAAATGGAAGAACATACTATGCTCATACATGGGAAGAATCAACATTGTTAAAATGTCTATACTTCCCAAAGCAATCTACCTATTCAGTGCCATTCCTATTAAAATACCAACATTGTACTTTCAAGATTTGAGAAAAAGTGATTCTGTGTTTTGTATGGAACCAGAAAAAACCTTGTATAGCTAAGGCAGTTCTTAGTAATAAAAATAAAGCTTGGGGCATCAGCATACCAGATTTTAGGCTGTACTACAAAGCCATAGTGGTCAAGACAGCATGGTACTGGCACAAAATAGAGACATTGACACTTGGAATTGAATAGAAAACCAAGAAATGAAACTAACATCTTACAACTACCTAAACTTCAACAAACCAAACAAGAACATACCTTGGGGGAAAGACTCCCTATTCAATAAATGGTGTTGGGAGAACTGGATATCCACATGTAAAAGACTGAAACTGGACCCCACCTTTCCCTACTCACAAAAATTGATTCAAGATGGATAAAGGACTTAAATTTAACGCATGAAACAATAAAAATCCTCAATCATAGGAAAAATGCTGGAAGATATTGGCCTGGGGACAGACTTCATGAAGAAGACTGCCATGGCAATTGCAACAAAACAAAAATAAACAAATGGGACTTCATTAAACTGAAAAGCTTCTGTACAGCTAAGGAGACAACAACCAAAGCAAAGAGACAACCTACACAATGGGAAAGGATATTTGCATATTTTGAATCAGACAAAAGCTTGATAACTAGGAGCTATAGAGAACTCAAATTAATCCACATGAAAAATGCCAACAATCCCATATATCAATGGGCGAGAGACATGAATAGAACCTTCTCTAAAGAAGACAGACGAATGGCTAACAAACATATGAAAAAATGTTCATCATCCCTATCTATTAGAGAAATGCAAATCAAAACCACTCTGAG
>CAUYPK010039630.1:0-24251 GCA_963574355.1 Loris lydekkerianus | reverse complement strand
GAAACTTACTAAAGGCAGAATACAAAAGCCTACACACAGTAACTAAGAAAATGCCATGAAGAAAAAAAAAAAAAGAAAGAAAAAGAAAATGCCATGAAGGCTACGCTGAACAGTTTGATGAGAATATTTCAGATTGTATATAAAACCAGCACATTGTACCCCTTGATTGCACTAATGTACACAGCCATGATTTAACAATAAATAAATAAATAAATAAATAAATAATAAGAGTAAAAAAAGAAGAAGAAATAAAAAATAAATTTCTGAGTGAGTTTACTTTGGTGGTAGAGCATTGTGCTCGTCATTATGGAGGATGTGTCTAAGAATATCCTGAAAAGCTGGTTTAGATATGGCAAATTTCTTCAACGTGTATGTCATTAGTGTACTTTGACTTCAACATCATAAATGAAACTCAGTTTAGCTGCATACAGGATCTTGGGCTGAAAGTTGTTTTGTTTTTGGAGATTGAAGGTTGATGACCATCCTCTTCTGGCTTGAAAAGGTTCAGCAAAGAGATCTGCAGTCATCTAATATTCTTCCCCTTGTAGGTTATAATTTTCTTATGTCTGGCTGCTTGCAGGATTTTCTCCTTTATATTAACTTTGGCAAAGTTAATTACAATGTGTCTAAGAGATGCTTTATTTGGATTGAGTCGTGCTGGAGTTCTGAATCTGTCTACTATCTGAATTTCAGTATTTCTTGCCATGCTTGGGAAGTTATCTCTTGGAGTAGAGCACCTGTGCTTTTGGAGCATCCTCTTCTCCTTCAGGAATTCCTATAAGGCAAATGTTTGCTATTTTAGAGTGGTCCCACAACTCTCTCAGGAATGATCTGTTTTTGCTCTCCATTTCTCTTCCTCTTTGAGCATTTGGGAGCATTCAAAGGCTTTGCCTTCAACATCAGAGATCCTTTCTTCTGCCTGCTCCATTCTATTACTAAGGGATTCTACTGTATTTCCCACATCTTTGAGGGATGCAAAGTCTTGCCTCAATTTGCCAATATCTTTGGTGATTTTGTCTTAAATTCTTGAGACAACTTTTGAATTACTCCTTGAACTTCTAATTCCAACTTCACTTTTATTCTGCTAATCTTATTTGCCATCTACATTCTGAACTTTGTTTCTGACATCTCAGCCATTTGTTTATGAATGGGATTGTCTCTTGCATCTTCTTTGTTGTACCTTGGGGGAATTCATCTACTCTGATTATTTGTGTTGCCTGAATTTTCTGCTGATTCTGCCCCATGATTATTTTTCACCGTTTGGCTAGAGAAGCTGGTAAGGTGAAATTAAATGAGCACTCCTGGAGTTGTAATTAACCACCCCTTACCAAACTGCTGGGACTGGTGACTGCAGTTCTTCTCCTACAGCTTTACAAAGGTCCCATTTAGTACTGCAGCCTGAGACTCTGGGGACCCACTTGTTGAGATGGGGCTAGGTGGCTCTGTCTTGTATTCAGCTAGACTCTGTCCAGTCCTAGCGAATCAGTGACTTTGGGTTGAAATCTCAGCTGTGGAGAAACAGAAGCAACTAAGACACCCCACTCCCCACAGGCAACAGATGGAAGAGGGGAATCAAACCCTCCCACTACAACACAACCAGGGTACAACCTTGGAGGGTCCCCGAGTGATTGGCACAGATCAAGACTTCCAAACCAATTGAACCGGTCAGCACAAAAACAGACCAAGTGAGAGAGTTCAAAAAGTCTCCAGCAACTGGACCGCAGAGGTCCACTGGCAGCTCAAGTGTGAGTCGCCTCGATGCTCCATGGAGTCAGAAAGGCCCACGCAGTAAAACAGTTAGTCCAGGGAGGCCGGTGCATCCTTCCCCACCTTGCACCTCCATCACACCCAGTCACTGGTAACCCTGAAGGTCTGTGGCCCAGTTCTCTCCAATACTCAAGAACACCAAGAATTTGCACCTGAGTCAAAGGGAAGTCCAATGAGTCCATGACTGGGCTGTCTCACTGTGTGACCTGCAGGCAGGAAGAGTTCAGGCCTGATTCCCTCTGGTGTTCACTGGAAACTGGGGAGTGTTCCACCTGCGTCTATACCCAGCTGGGGGTTACCATCACAGCATGTGGTTCTCTCCCTCAGAGACCACATCTCTGCCCTTGGCCACACTGCAGGGTGAGGTCAGGCTCCTTCCATGTTCCACAGAATTGGGGAGGTGTCTGTCCCAAATTTGACCCCAAGAGGGTCCATGGAGCCACCGCCACGGTCAGGGGTGGTGCTGTGGGTCGGGTGTGCCCCTGTGGGATGGGTCAGAAGAGCAGACGGCTGCCAATGGGGGTGCCACTGCTGTGGGTTGGAGTAGTGGGTGGCTGCCAAAGGTCGATGCTGCCTCTGCACCCGTGGGTTGGAGGAGCCAGCAGGTGCTGGTGGGTGGTGTCACCATTGTTCCAAGTTGGTGCACAGGTCCTGCGCTGCTACGCACTTTCACAGCACCGTACAAATCCGCCTCCCCTTGCGATTCTCTGTTTCTACTAGAGTTATAGTTTCACCACAGCTGCCCTGCAGCAGCCCATGAGATGCCCTGCCCTAGCAAAAATCCACCAGACATTCCAGATTCTGCAGGAGGTAGGCTTCCAGACCACCAGGAGAGGAGGGAAGGGTGGACTGGGAATTCAGGAAGGCAGGGAAAATATTCAACTTTTATTCTGGGCAAGAGACTTCCCGTGCTTGCAATGGGATCTCTCTGGAGAAGGAATCCTAGCTTTCAGCTGCTCTCTCCCATGTGGTGAAACAACTCGCTGTTCACTACTTGCTTGTAGGGTTAACACAGCAAACCACTCTCTTGGGGGATGGGGGTGGGGAAGGATTCTTATCCTCTTTGGGATGGGTTTTGTACCTGAAATTTGCTTCCTTGGAGTCCCAACTTGCTTCAGCAGGGATCACATGAACCCCCAACTTGCTTCAGCAGGGATCACATGAACCCATCAATCCTCTCTCTCAGCTCAGCTCCTGATCTTCAGCTTTATTGGGTTGGCTCTGGGCCATTAGTTCTCTCTCTGAACGGGTGCTTCTGCTAAATGCTGGCTCTGGTCGGCCATCTTGCCCCTTCCCCCCACAGCAGGTTGGACTCTTAATGAGCTAAAATTTACTCAAATTTGTTGCTTGTCCTGGCTACCACACACAGGCCTGCTCTGCCATCCATCTTCTATTCTCTAGGCTATACAGTATTTGGAGCAGCCAGCCAGTATTATGGAATAGGCAGGATAAGACCTTGAAGACTATCTAGCTCAGGAATCTGGAGTCCAGAGAGGCCAGGAGACTTGATCAAAATCACATAGCAACCTGTTGGCAGAGCTGGACTGGAGTCTCTTGACTTTCAGAACCTAAAACATTTTCCATCCCCAAGGAATCCCCAGCCCTCCTATGGGCACCACTTGTCTCAGTTACTGAGGTACACAGAATCCCTTTGAGGCACCCTCCCCTGCCCTGTCATGTGTGAAGGCAGGCTTGGGGGCAGCTGGGTCATGTAGTGCTGCTGCCCCTCTGACACTCTCCCACCTCTGTCAACTCTGTGGGAGACTCCTGAGTCCCTGTCCACAAGCTGGCACATAGGTACACAACCAATCCCTTCCCGCCTGCTCCTAAATCCCGGGCCCCCTCCATGCTGCTCTTGCAGACCCCATGCATGTCCTTTGTGGATAGAGAAGAGCTTCTAGGCCTGAGTGGCACTCAGGCTGGAAATCTCAGAGGACAGGTGACATTCCTTAGATAAGAGAGACACTGCTCTTGATTTGAGAGGATGCCCACAAAGGGGTCACGATACCTATGGCAATGTCCACTCAAGCACTGAGGGAGCCCAGGTGCCTATGGCAGCTGCTATAGACAGGCTGGGAAAAAGCCTGACTGGGGGTAGGGGGATCTGCCCATGGGGAAGCAAGCCTGACTGGGGGAGGAGGGTCTGCCCATGGGGAAGCAGACCTGACTAGGGGAGGGTCTGCCCATGGTGAAGCAGGCCTGAGGGGGAGTGGGGTGTCTGCCCATGGGGAGGCAGGCCTGACTGGGGGTGGAGCAGCTGTAGGTCAGAGGTGTTCTCCCACCCCATTGTCCTGCCTCTGGCATACATGCAGCAATCAAACCTCACAGCACGCATGGCAGGCACCATGACATTTATCCTGTACAAAGCACTAAAGCCTAAGCCTCCATAACCTTCCGAGGTGCTCATTGCTGATGACGGTCACTAGCCTTCCCCTCAGCACTGGCAGGTGTCAAAGTCTTTGAGGGTCAAGAGGCCCAGTCTGTGAGGTGTAGAAGGTCCAGCAGCTGCATGTTGAAATAGACTCCTGGGTGTGAAGCCACATCTGGTAGATGCCACCTCTTGTGCAGCACCTTCTGGGCTGGGAAGACAGAGTGCTCCTGGGGGTCAGCCTCAGCTACCACCTCCCAAGAGTTCCCACCACAGACAGGAAGGGCTCAGAGAGCTCTTCTGAGAGGCTGCACAGTGCAGGCAAAGGGGCTGAGCCTAGTGAGGCTACGTGCCCTCTTGCTGCTTTTAAACTGCACTGTGGCTAAGAGGAGACAGCTGGCAAGCCCTGAACCCAGCATAAAACGCACTTGTTAGCTAGGAGCTCTGGGAAGGGCCTGCAATCAAGGGAGACAGCAAAGTGAGGGCTGGGGGAAGGAGGGAAAGAAGGGGAGGCTGAAGTACACACTGCTTTTCTGTTAGGATCCCTGAAAATCTTGTTCTTCAAAAACAGAGAATATTTTGTTTGTGCGTAGACACATGCAATCGTCCAGCACAAGTGGTAAAATAAGTAAATTAAAGAAATGACAAGAAAAAATTTGATTCAGAGATAGGGTTGAAAGAAAGAGACAATTTAGAATAAAGAAATCTGAACACTGACAGCGATTTTTTATGTGAAGGTAGCTCAGCATGACTAAAAAGCCTTTATTAGCTTAATAACTGGGATGAAGTTCAGGAACATGCAGAGCCATGGGAAGAAGGGGTGCCACATGGGATTCCTGCTGAGACAGAATGAAATTAGATTTTGAAATGTAAGAGTGAAATCTGTAAAAAAAAAAAAAACAACACCACCAAAAAACAAACAACCTTGCAACCTAGATGTTCTCTCCCCAGAAAAGGGCATGTAGTGAATTACAGACACAAAACACAGACGCTGTTTGAAATACATTTTCTGCAGGGGAAAAGTAAAACGACCTACAACAAAATAGAAGATGTCATCTTGGGTCAACATATTTTAAGAAATTACCCTATTTTGGAGAACCTTATATAAAGCAGTTTACACAGGAGAAATAAAAGACATATTTAAAATCTATTTTTTAAATGAGAGCTGTAGTAACTTAATGTATTATCATCAAGGCTTCAGAAATAACCAGATAACCCCACAGACTTTTAGTGCAACTGCCAACGCATGAGCACCTCCAAAGCCAAGCACAGGGCCTGGCTTTTCTTCCACACTCCCTGTGCAGGGCAGACACACAGCAGACCCCGATGGCTGAGTGAGTGCAGGGCAGCTGTCTCTACCTGAGACCCACATGTGCACACTAACCATGTGTCCAGAGGCCAGGTCAGGTGCAGAGCGCCAACAGCAGGGCTACTAGCCTTGGTACTACATGTGGCCTGGCCCCGAGCAGCAGGGTGATCTTGGCCTGGACCTAAGTCTCCTTTTCCTGCACCACTATCTGTGTCACCTTGGCAGAAACTATGCAGCCGGCTTCAATAAGCAACAGGCATGTTCCCCTCAAGGCTAACCCCAGGGCAGGTGGGCTATGAACTTTCCATGACTGCCATCCAGCCTGCAGCAAATCTGTCCTTGAGCAAGACAAGCTGAGATGAAGTAGAACAGAGCCAAGTCCATGCAGGTAACAAAACTTCATCACCCAGTTTGGTAGGAAACAATAAAAGCTTGCGAGTGGAGGTGGCGCCTGTGGCTCAGTGAGCAGGGTGCCAGCCCCATATACCAAGGGTGGCAGGTTTGAACCCGGCCCTGGCCAAACTGCAACAAAAGAAGTTGGGTGTTGTGGCGGGAGCCTGTAGTCCTAGCTAGTCAGGAGGCTAAAGCAAGATAATTGTCTAAGCCCAAGAGCTGGAGAAGACTCTGTCTCAAAAAAAAAAAAAAAGAAAAGAAAAAGAAAAAGGAGCTTGTGATACCCCCAAACATATGGGATGTGGACCAGAAACCCCACGTGTCCTGGCTGCCTGACTGTGCTCTGTGGCACTTCCCTGGGCCCCAGGTGTGCCTGGGGGCTTCCTGTGTCTGCTGGCCTGCACGCTCAGGGAGGTAGAGTATGCAGCCTGCATATGCAACAGAAGGGCAAGGGAGCCATGGTCTATGCATGTCATACAGGATGTCAGTGCTGACACATGCAGGCCCTTGGCTGTGTGCCCAGAGGATCAGAATCCAAGTTCATGCCTTACAAAAGCAGCTGGCTTTTGTAAATGTGGTTTGTGACAGTGACGCACAGCAGCTTGAGGCACAGCTGCAGTGCATGGCATGGGGGAATCCTCCAGGTTACAACACTCTTCACTGTAAATGGTTCTGCCAGCTCTGTAAATTTCACATTGATTAAAGATAAATACAGCAAATGTCTGAACCCCAATCATTAGAACTCTGGAACCTACACGCTTAAAAATCTGTGTTTAAAGAGAAAGTGTCAGAATGTGGGGAATAAAAACAGGGCAGAGCATGTGGCAGAAAAACTGCGAAGATGGAAGTACAGTGTGTGCTGTGGCCGGCACTGGGCTAAGTAAGCCCATGCAGTAAAATGTGTTCTGGACGTGCCCAGGGGACATGTGGCACAGTGCACAGGCTGCTAGTGACCCCTGTCAGAGCCTGAGGGGAAGGGGAATAGATCCCCAGTGGGTGGTAGGGGGCTCTGCTAGGCAGAACTGAGAAAACGAAGAGTTGCCCACACAGGTCAGCACACTCTGTGGCAGGAACCACCAGGGGAGGCCACCGTTGAGCGCCATACCCTGTCCCAGGCACGGGGATCTGGGAAGCAAACATTTATAAAGCATTGCCCTCATGGGTGAAGCTGGACACTCACCTTGAAAGCCTACTGTTTAAAGGTGGCTATGAACCTGAACTTTGTTCCAGATGATTTTAAGCAAAAAAGTGACATGAACATTTAGAAAGAAGAGAGATACATGGGGGGAGACACAGAAAGGCTCTGTAGTGGTTCAGACTGGAGTCAAGAGCCTTGGATTCAGGCAAGGGAACTGGGGACAGAGGGAAAAGCAGAAAGATCAGAGTAGCATCTCGGCTCAGCTCTCAGCAGGTGCTAATTTATGAGAGAGGCAGAGGACAGATGTCTGGCCTAGATTACCTGTTCTCTTCATGTGGAGTTCCAGAGTTCTAATACAGCAACTGTACTTTCATTTTTTAGGAGAGTGTACCCAGAATTTCTGGATCCTTCTTCACTAAAGAGGGCCATGAGGAAGGCAGTCTGAAGGGCCTAAGTAACAGGGCAGGGCTTGACTCTGCATTCCCCACCTTGGGCTCGCTGCAGATACTTCCATAGTATGTGGCAGACAAATGGAACACACAAAGGAACAAACAACAAGCAAATACAAGAACAGCAATGATCTCTGATAAAACTGACCTACTAAACAACTAGAGAAACATGCTTTCAACAAAAGACACACAGGAGGAGGTGGTTATCCACATTTGTGTCAGAGGCTGATTTGAGGAAATAAAGCTTAGTGACAAAAATTCACTATACTGAGAAGAACCAAACTATTTTATCTCCCTGTTACCCCACAGCCATTTTTCTTCAATCTGACAAGTGTATAATTATAGTCCATGCCCTATGCTGCTGCCTCGTTTCTGAGTGGGTGGGCTTCTGTCAGGATTCCTGGTGTGGGCTAGTCAGCAGGAACACCGCCAGCTTCCCGGCTTGGTCCCCTGCACAGGCAGGCAGGCTTTCTCCTCCTACATGGGTGTCGAGAATGGCAGGTAAGAAAAATGAACATCCTGGCCAATGAAAGTAATAAAATAGCTCTTGTCTAATTACCCCATGTTCTAGATATATAGTATTCTGCTATAACACAATACAAAAAAAGCTTCCATTTTTATAAAATTTGTACTAAAAATCATAGAGCTTTTGGGAAAATGTGGTTGGTTCATTCCACTTAAAATCCATGTTACTTCAAAACACAAACAAAAACAATAATTAAAAACCAGAAGAGTTGATTCAGCCGCCTAGGCAGGTGGCTCCACATAGCTCATGGTCACCACAGCAAATATTAAAACATGTAAAATCAACAGGGAAAAAAATGCAGCAGCACCTGCCCTAGAGCAGGACCCAGAACAGAAGCCAGGCCAGCACCTCTGTGGGAGGGGACAGGGGCATGCAGTCGTGACTCTTTCTCTCTCTCTCTCTCTCTCTCTCTCTCTCACACACACACACACACACACACACACACACACACAGACACACAGAGCAGCTCACTTGAGGACTTTTTCTTGTCCTGCTCAGGGTCCCATGATCCTTGCTCCTTTTAACTAGGAAAATTTGTACAAACCAATGTAACTTCTTCCTTCAGACATTTTGCCCCCTTTGACCAATTTCACGCTATCCCCAGAGAACACAGTCTGAGCAGACGGGATGCCGTCAGCCAGGCAGCCTGGATGAGGTGGATTGTTCTTGGCCACTGAGGGTGGAAGCAAGGCCACACTCATAGCCCAGACCTACACCATTAAAGAGAAATTCCTGGAGACAAACCAACAGAAAAATGCAAATACTTACATGTAATATGTTGGATAGAGTCCTTCAAAATACCAGCAATGCTTTTTAGCTTCTGTGCACTGGGAAGAGAAGCAAGAGAAAGTCTCTCAGTGACAGATCTGTAGCACTGCGAAAATCTCACAAAGTAGCAGGTGAGAGCCTGGGAGATGGGGCAGACGACGTGTTGGAGGGAGAGCCACCCCACATCTTTCTGTTTCTTTACAATTTCTTAAAAGCTAAGAAAACATCATCTTCTCATTATCTCTAAACACATGGAGTGTGACCATTTCATTAAATGGGTGAATTTTTTATAATTTATGATACTTCAGATTACTAAAGAATGCTAGAAATAAAGTCTCACTACAAAGATGTCCCTTCCCCAGTTTTTGTTTTAAAAAGACATCTCCCCTTGGCTCAGCGCCTGTAGCTCGGTGGCTAGGGCACCAGCTACATACACCAGAGCTGGCAGGTTCAAACTCAGCCCAGGCCTGCCAAACAATTACACCTACAAAATAGCCGGACATTGTAGTAGGCGCCTGTAGTGCCAGCTACTTGGGAGGCTGAAGCAAGGGAATTGCTTAAGCCCAAGAGTTTGAGGTTGCTGTGAGCTGTGACGTCACAGCACTCTACCGAGGGCGATATAGTAAGACTCTGTCTCAAAAAAAAAAGAAAGAATCTCCCATAGTTTTAACATTGCTAAGTCTTTGCTAGACTATTCCAAGTCATAATCTACAACTCAGCTGGAGAGCTGTCAGTCAGGACACACTTGCTGCCCCCTCCTACCTCCCCTTCTCACACACAGGATGGCGGGGCAAGGAAAGACAACAGGAATCTCCCTTGGGCTTTCCAAGCAAGCCTGACTCCAGCAGGGCAGGGCAGGTGAGTCCACAAGACCTAGATCAGGGGCTGGACGCCACCCTAGTGGCTCTCCCACCCACCAAACATGAGAACAAGCCAATGTCACTCAGAGATTCCTCTGATCCATTTGAACAAGGCTTTTCAAATACTATCCCATTTGTGCCGTCATCTTTTTAATTCACAACTTCCTACCTCCACAATCTAGTTTATTGGCCCAGTATATAAAAAACACCTTTAAAACATTACTGTAAAACTACCAGGAGCAGGAACTCTGGCAAAGTCACAATGAAAGCAAAGCTGTCTTAGGGCAAGGCAGTGGCTAACTGTCCTACCCATGCCCCCAGCCCCTCCCCAGCCCCAGCAGGTACACAGTGATGCCTTTCTGTCACAATCTGCCTGAAAACTGTAAATTAGAAATAGACCCAAATCTGCACCAGCAGGCCAAGGGAGAGGCATGCTCCGACATCACGTCAAGCAAAAGAGTTGGATTGTGGAAATAGTACAAAAGATCAGACTTTTGGGAATGTGCTTTAAGACACTCAGAGCACACTCAGGTAGCCCACAGTGATCCAATCTTATTAATGGAAGATGAGTTTAATTTAGGCTAGGGTAGCTCTTCTCCAGTTTTAGAAATGAAGTTCAGACAGCCGGGAAAAAATCCATTTATTTTTGTATGGAAGAGCAATTTCAGGTCTCTGCCCCAAATTACAATTCATGTCAGTGGGTCCTCTGTGATAAACTGAGAAGCTGGGTTTTTTGTCTTCCACATGGCACTTTAAGCAGGTCTTCTTTATTCTCCATCACTGCCAGATGGCAAACTTCTCCAGGATATGACCCTCACATTCCACACATTCAAGAAACAGCCAGAAGCTCAGGGAACACCAGAACTCAAGCCTGAAGCCCCCACTGAAATCAGTATAAGCTTCCAGAAATTTGCTAATATCTGGGAAACTTGTCACTATTTTTGGTAGCTGACTCCCACAACAGCTTCCTTTTATGGAATGTCAGTAGTACAGTTAACACACACAGATAATATCTCACTAAACTCAGCACATAGCGTTATTTCAGGTGACAGCCGGATAATAGGAAAAATACAAAGTCACAGCCTCTTTAATCAACTGAAAAACACCAAACAAGGAATCAGAAGTTCTGATAATATCTGTTCCTAAGTCCTTCCTCCAATAAATGCTTGGTAACTAAATACTGGGTGTCAAAGGACATGGCCTCATGGTGGAAATGGAGGTCAGATTCCACAGGGCCAGAGGTAGCAGGAGATGCCTGTGGGACACAGTGCCAGTTGCGAGCCAGGTTCTGCCAAATTGCAAACCCCCAAGTCCAAACTCCTCTACTATAAGCACCGAGGAGCATGCAGAGGATGAGAGCACCAGAGGGTACTCAAGCACTCGTAGCTCTCCCAGGTGGATGGTGCAAGGACAGTGTGTACTGACAATGAAGCAGCACCGGACCAAGGGGCAAAGAGGACCCCACAAAAAAAGGACAAGCCCAAGACCCAAGAACTGGGCTCTGATCCTGCGGCCACTCACCTGCCATGTCACAGTTACTGTGATCTCAGCTTCCTTATTTCTAAAGTAAGACAGATGCTCTTCCCTGCTTAATTTATAAGATTGCTGTTTGAAGAAACTGGGACTGAATGTATCAAAATCCCCAACAGACTAGGGCTCAGGCCCCTGTGTCTCATAGCAGCATCTCTGTCCCTAGCTATGTGTCTGAAAGACTTCTTAATCCTCTGGAGCACATGACTTCCCCAGCTTAGCTTATTGTGATCAACTGTCATCTACACAGAGAAATGCTCCTAACACAGGATTCAGTTCTTCAAGGGGTGGCCACTCCTGCGGGCTGGGAAGCAGGGTCCCAGCCAGAAGCCAGAAACTGTGCTTCTGGGAGAGACAGTGGGAATAGGGTATGAGCTGAGGGTGGATGAGCATGTCTGTTTAAGGAATGAAGAGCACGCAAGAAAGGAAGGCCACACACAGGCACCACCGAGCTTTATGCCCCTGTAGGGGGTCTGTGTGCAGAAAATGGCAGGTCTGTAGCATCAGAGGAGAAAGGCAGGAAAGCCTTCTCTGTGCATATGCAGCCGACTGGCAAAGCCATGGAGCAAGTCTCTTACCAGGAAGAGTGCTGGGTAGCTGTAGTGCCAAAACTACAAACAGGGAGGAACAGGTCATTAGGTTGGTTTCCACTCAGTCCTTAAGGGTAATAGCCTGCTGGCTCAACAAAGGATGGGGTTTAATGAGGTGTGTCTGACCCCTCTCCCATCACAGCTGAGGACTTGGACCTAAGGTTTCTCAGGGGTTCCCTGGGCTGAGAGGGTGTCTGATCAGTCAGCATGGGACGGAGGAGGGTGAGTTTAGGATTATTTTAGTTCACAGATCATAGAGTGGTGATATATAATCTATAAGTATTAACAAAGCATGTGTGGGTTGTGAGGAAATGTCCAATGTCAGAGTAGCTTGGCTGGAGGAATCTATGATTCCTTCATAGAAGCCAGTCTATGATTTCGAGTGGAGACTCTCGGGGGTGAGTCAAGCAGTCTACTGCTCAAGGACAGCAGTATCCAGTACATGTGGATAAGCCATCCTAAATATAGTCAGGATCTAACTAATCCTTAAAGAACAAACCTCTGCTAATCCCCACAGCATTCCTCACGAAAACATAAATCACTCCATATCTGTGTGCAGTGAACGGGGGACCCAGGTGCCTCTGAATAATAAAATGGCACATCCCTTTTCTGCCTGAAGTTAAAGGAACAGCTGCAGCACACACTTGGCTCTGTGCCCTCATGGGAGTGAACTGCAGGATCTAAGAGACTGAAACCAAGGTGGACTTTGTTGACATTTTGCCTTTTCTCCTTTGGTTAAGTGTGAGAGAGGATCTTTAGATCAACAGCAGACAAATCAGCAAATGGGCTAGAACTAGTCCCACCAAGCCCTGTAAAGGGAGAATCTTCATTTTACTTATCATACCAATAGTTTTTAACCAGCCTGTCCTGGGCCAGCAAGATCAGGATTTGCTTCAAAAAGGCAGGACAGCCTCAGGGAGGATGGGCCAAGGATGGTCTGCAGTGTGGGGAGCAGCTTTCACATTCATCAAAAGCTGAACTTGACACTAGGTAGCGGGATCCCAGCTGCTTCCAGGCCTGGCACAGTTAGGATGGGCACTTTACACTCCACAGACTCAGAAAATGGGAGTTTTGGGACACTGGCAGGTTTGATGCTCAGGACCAGGGACAGAGCCCAAGAGCGGAGAGAAGCCTGGTAAGCCAGGATAAGAATGTGTGCAGGGACGACCGGTAAAATCATCCCAAGGTCTCTCTCTGCATTTCAACTACTAAGGAGAAATGATCAGGCCTTCCATTCCTGTGCTAGAATTTCTCTACAGGCTATTTAGTCCCTGGGTCTGCAGACATTCTGTTCTCAGGACACCTCATCTCCAAAGAACCTGGATTTAAAATAAAAGTACATAGCTTCCCACAAGCATCGTTTATTAAAGGGAAGAAATTAGAAAAACTCTTAAGAAAACAGAAATAAAAGATCCTCCACTACTTTATGGTAGAAACCACATTAGCAATTCATATACTGCCAGAAAACAAGGATCAGGGTTGAATACCTTGAAGATTCTGAGGAAATACAGCCCATAAAACATAAATTGATCCTAGCCACAAATCCCTCAGAAAATTCTATGAACTATCTTAACTACTCTGCATTAACTTTCTTTGCTTTATCTGCATTAGTTTCTAAGTAAACAAAGGTAGGGGAGCAAATTTCCTCAATGTCCCTAATAGAAGGATGTAAAAATTTCATCTCTGGCAAATAAAAATTAATAACCAAAATTAGAAGACAAACAACAGAGATAAATATCCAAATTTAGAAAGGTTACTATCCTTAAACACTTTTTGCATAATTCAATAAGAAAAAAATACAAAGTTCCAATAGAAATAAAACAGGCCGGGCACAATGGCTCACACCTGTAATCCTAGCATTCTGGGAGGCCAAAGTAGACGGATTGCCTCAGAGCTCATAGGTTCCAGACCCACCCTGAGCCCTCTTCTCTAAAAATAGCTGGGCATTGTGGCAGATGCCTGTAGTCCCAGCTACCTGGGAGGCCAAGGCAAAAGAATCACTTCAGCCTAAGAGTTTGAGATTACTATGAGCTGTGACGCCATGGCACTCTACCGAGGGCGACACGGTAAAACTCTGTCTCAAAATAAATACATAAATAAAATAGATACGAAAATTTTTCAAAGAAGAAACACAAAAGACCAATAAACCTATTTTAAGAGATAATATTCATTAATAACCATATAAATGTCAATTATAATGGTTTTTATCAAATTGACAATAAAAAATCCCAAAGTGGGCAGCATCTGTGGCTTGTAGGGCGCCGGTCGCATATGCCAAGGGTGGCGGGTTTAAACCCAGCCCTGGCCAAACTGCAACAAAAAAATACTTGGGTGTTATGGTGGGCATCTGTAGTCCCAGCTACTCAAGAAGCTGAGGCAAGAGAATCGCCTAAGCCCAGGAGCTGCAAGTTGCTGTGAGCTGTGACGCCATAGCACTCCACTAGGGTGACAAAGTGAGACAAAAATAAAAATAAAAAATCCCCAAGTATGCACTGCTGATAAGGGCATGAGCAAAAGCCCTAATGCTACTAGGAAGATAAATGAAGTATCTCAGTAGGATAATTTCTCAAGACAGTCAAGAATCTTTAAAATGTATGTAACTGTAGCAGGATTATTATACTTATCCCAAGGAACTAATATAAGTAATTGTGAACTATTATTAAAGAAAAACTGGAAATAAACAAAAATTTAAAATTAGGGTTTAGGTAACAAAATTATAAGACCTCTTAAAGGCATATTCCTATCAGAGTGCAGAAAAAATGCAAGGTAGTATCGGGATATTTTGCTAAGGAAAAAAGCCAATAAAATATCTACAACTGTACCTTTTTGTTATACATTATAAGAAAAAGAAAATAATATTGAAGTAGATATGTACCAAAACGCTGACAATATATTATCTTTTAGGTCTGTAGTCCCCAAACCCCAGGCCCTGGACCTCTACCCATCCATGACCTGTGAGGAGCCAGACTGCATAGCAGGAGGTGGGCAAGGGAGTGAAGTTTCTGTATTTACAGCCACTCCTCTTCACTCAGATCACCTCCTGCCAGCTCAGATTCTCACAGAAGCATGAACCCTCTTGCAACTGTACAAGTGAGGGGTCTAGGTTGCACCTCCTTGTGAGAATCGGAGGTGGAGATAGAATGCGTTTAAATCATCCCAAAATCATCCTTCCTCCCACAGTACATGGAAAAATTGTCTTTCATGAAACTTGTCCTTGGTGCCAAAAAGGTTGGGGACTGTTGTTTTGGTGGTACTAGAGATTATTATTTTCTACTATAAATTTTGGTAATCAGTCTCCATGTTTTCTGTATGGAACTTGTAACATTTCTTTTTAAATCTCAATTAGCTTTTACTGTAAAAAGCAGACCACTTAGTACCCAATAAAGAAATGGAAACAGGACATGAAGAGATAGTTAAAACAAGGAACAGAAAAAAACATTCTCTAACTGGGAATTAAATAAAAACTAACAGATGAACAAAGCTGGTGAAAATAAACACTAATACACTCAGCAATTAAAGCTGCACACATAAAAAGTTGAACATCATGGAAAAGGTATATTCATAGTTAAATCTGAAACACAATACATTTCACCAATGTTAAAACAAATTCATAGGAGAAAGAATATAACAGCATAAGCCTGTTTTTGGATGTTGTGATTTTAGACCTTAAAAATGTCTTCCTACTTAAGCCTTAAATTATTTTAATACCAGTCAGAGTCTGCGGTGCCAAGGGGCAGGGGCACGGAAGAATCTTACATCAGTGCCAAGGACACTCAAAATACACAAGCATTCCCAAATTTGAGTCCCATATTTTGGGGGACTCAAAATACACAAGCATTCCCAAAAAACACGCCATCTTCTAAAACAGTTATCAATACAAAGCAGGACAATCAAGTGTTTCAAGCTCTAGCTCAAAAACTGATTTATATACCCTAAAATCACTCATCTTCAGTGAACGGTTTGGTGAGTTTTAGGAAATATATACAGCTACATTTGAATCACCCCAACCCAGCTTTGGAACATTTCCATCACCCCAGAATTTCCCTCATAACTTCTGCAGTCCAGCTCCTACTCCAGCCCCAGTAACACTCACCTACTTTCTTTCTTCTCTACAGGTTAAATTAAATGACCCATAAAGCTGACAGTTTCGTATATCCAGAGTCCGTCCATGCGCAGTGCTGCAGCATCAGCAGTTCACTCTAGTTTCAGTGCTGAGTAGCCCTCTGCTGAGTGGATATGCCTCGTCCTGTCTGTCCACTCACAGGGAACATGTGGGCCGCTTCCACACGGGGCTATAAAGAACAATGCCGCTAGAAACAGGTGCACAGGTGTCTTCATCTCTTTGGTAGACTGCTCAGTTACATGGTGACTCCACCGCCATTTTCTGAGAAGCTGTCAGATGTTTTCTAGAGCAGCTGTACCACTGCACATTCACACCCACAACGCTCTGTATCCTCACCAAAACTCAGTACCTGTCTTTTCGACATCAGCCATCTGGCACTGCACTGGGATCACACCATGGTTTTAGTTGGCATTTCTCTAATGAATAATGATATAGAACACCTTTTCAATCTAGCTCGATTAGAAGATAAAAATAGCAGCTGCCATTTGTAGAATGCCTATTGTCCACCAGGTGCGGTCCCCTGATGTCTAATTTGACATTGTAACAACCCTGGGAGTTAGATGTCATTATTACAAAAGAGAACAGCAAGGTTTCAGATAGGGGCGTTATTAATAACTTGCAAAGGTAACACAGGAAGCAAGCATAACATTGGAACACGACATAGGGTCTGCTGGTATCCAACACTCATGTATTTGCTCAGGCTGGGCATGAATACTGCGATTTCCTGCAACACCATAATCTCATCCTTTGAAATGTCTGTCATGCCTCACACAGGAACTGAAATGAGATTTATTACAGGTATTATTTTACTATATAGAAGAAAACTATAATAATAAGTCCACATGAAAGACCCCAGCTCTGTCTCCCCAAAAAGACTTCCGGGGGATACAGGGTCTTGCTCTCTCACCTGGGCTAGAGTGCAATGGCATCATCATAGCTCACAGCAACCTCAAACTCCTGGGTTCAAGTGACCGTCCTGTCTCAGCCTCTCAAGTGGCTGGGACTAGAAGCATGAGTCATCATTTCTAGTTAATCTTTTCTATTTTTTGGAGAGACAGGGTCTTGCTCTTGCTCAGGCTGGTCTCTAACTCCTGGCTTCAAGCATTCCTTCCAGCTGGGCCTCCCAAAGTGCTAGGATTACAGGTGCAAGCCACCTATCTATGACGCCCAGCTCAAAAACAACGTTTGATGAGTTAATTAGGAATTACATTCTCAGCATCCCCCAACTCTCAAAACTATCATTTATTAAATCACCAGGAGCAAAAATAAAGTACGAAGGCAGCCAACAGCTCTGCAAAATAGGTGATCTCTGTGCCTGGACAGCTAGTCTAGTGAACGCCAAGGGAAGGGCCCAAATCTCATTCAGGGAAAAACCACAAAACCATCTCCTTTCACTCTCAGAAATGAGTTTTTAAGCTGCTAAAAATACTGAGAGGTACAACTTTAGGGGCCAGAAGAATTCAAAATGAACACATGGGCTGCATCCAAAAAGTTTATGTACAAATGTTTTCCAATGCCACAAAACATTCATTTAAAAACTGATGACTGAGAGATCTAATTAGAATGGTCTGGAAGCAGTAATAACAGATGGAAGTAACCGTGCTATTGCTACTTGCTAGCAACAAATGAGAA
The DNA here is from genome assembly GCA_963574355.1 of Loris lydekkerianus. NCBI lineage: Eukaryota > Metazoa > Chordata > Mammalia > Primates > Lorisidae > Loris > Loris lydekkerianus. The sequence continues at coordinate 6,798 of CAUYPK010039630.1, read as the reverse complement.
CAATCAGCCTTTGTCATGGGACTGACTCCAGCAACAGCACTGAACTGAGACCAAACCTTCAGACGCTCCCTCAAGGCCTAATCTAGAAGAGTCACTCTTTTTGACTTAACTGCATACAGCACAAAGCTACATTGAAAAAAGTTAACAGATCATCTCTGGAGCCACCTAATCTACAACATGGGCACCCTGCTTTGATAACCTGAGAAGTGACTGAGGATGGTGAGAGGCTGGTTGTTTCCAACTACAGTGTCCCCCAAGAAGGGGCAACAGAGTATACACTTAACAGCCACTCTCTCCAACTGGGCTTACATCTGCCAGCAGACCCAAAACTTAATCACCAGACCAAACAGGAAAATCAACTTCTTACCTCTTGCAGACAGAAAAGACTAAAAAGATTAATAAGTACAGCAGCTCCAAGAGAAAAATGCCAAAAACTGGATGAAGATTTCCTCCTCACTTAGGCTGTGCAGTTCTCCTTATTTATTTATTTAGAGACAAGGTCTCACTCTGTCACCCAGGCTGGTGTGCAGTGGTGTGATCACAGCTCTCTGCAAACCTCCAACTCCTGGGCTCAAGTGATCCTCCAGTCTTGGCCTCCCTGTGCATTGGGATTACAGGTCTGAGCCATTGTGCCTGGCCTGACTTGTATTTTAGAAGTACTTCTGATAACATATAAATTTCTGCATGTCTGGATTCTAAGCATAAAGAGTACAAGAGACTGAAGAGCTGAAATTTGACTAAAATATAACAAAAGGCTGAATAAATGGTGGTGTCACCCACATTTAAAGATAAGGTGACTTTATAAGAACAGACCCATCATCCACCTGCCCATGCCTCCTGCTGTTCTGAGCAGCGACATAGCCTTAGCCAGGTTACTGAACGCCTCTCAGCTTTGAGTTCTTCATCTACAGAAGGGAGAGAAGTATTTCTGTCCCGCCTTGAGGTTGAAATGAAATAATATTTACAAAATGTCTAGTTTACAACAACTATTCTGTGTTGTGTGGGTTTTGTCACAGCCCACTGCTGCCACCACTTGTCAGGGCCCAGGACTGGCCAGGTCTCGGGCCAGCTTAACTCGATTCCGGATGTGGACTCCCAAGCTACCTTGCTCAGGAACCATTTCTCTTAGTTGTCTGAGGGCTATCAACTTTAGCAGGACAGAGAGTGAGAGTCAGTCTTAGAGAGAGTAAAGCAGTCTTAGAATAGATAGATCTTAGTCTTGGTAAGTAGAGCTTGGTAATCTTCAGCAGACAGGACACCATGCTGGCATTCTGCAGGCAGGAGAGGAGATAAGAGTCAGAGTAAGCAGATTGTGATAGAATGCTCATGTTCACGACTACCTTCTCCTCCAGCCTAATATAAGGCCAAGCTTGTGCCTCTCAACACCACAGATGTAGAGACTGCCAATTCACCAATGCTCTCATCTCGCGAGCTCTCATGCTTGTTAGGAGAGCTAAATCCCTCGCCATGCCTTTTTCACCAAGGTGTTCCATTATTGAGCTATACAGGTATTTCTTATAACTCTCACTCCTCCTAGCCATAGGCTATACAGGCTGCTATAGGGTTTATTCCTGAGACTCACACTTAAGCAAAACCCAACTTGAAGATCCAGTTAAAATTTGCTATAACCCACTCTCATGCTCTTTGGATGGTGTAACACAGACCCTGTGACCCACAGTGAAAGAGAACTAGAAGCTTAGGAATTGCACGAGTTACCCAAGGCCAGGACAAGGACCAGCCCGGTGACGAGACCCTGCAGCAGCAAATGTGTGATTCAAAGCCACGAGGGAGCCATCTCTGTCTCAATGAGACCTCCTGAAGCTCGTGGCACACCCTGCTGCCATTTTCTCCCTAGGAAGGTACTGGGGAACACCACCAGGGTATACGTGTCTCGTTCTTTTTCACCACTACCAAATTTCATATCACCTCCATTTTGATAATACACATTCTCATTAAATCTGATAGTAGAAGGTCTGACAATTAAGCTCATGAACTGCCACCAGGCACTTAGTTGGCAGCACTACACAAACAACTCAGTGAGGTTTCATAACCTTTGTGTTCAGTGTCTCACAGTTGTGTTTCTGTGTGTAGCAGTCTCTTGCTCAGTGTTGTTCATTATTCTTGTGTTTTTGTGTGCCATCACAAGCTTGATTTAGAACAACAGTCATTTGTAAATTTCTTGTTAAATTTGGCAAGAGTAGAAGTGAAATCAGTGACATGTTAGTACAACTTTGTGGGGATAAGGCCATGAAGAAAACAGCAGTGTACAAATGAATTAAATGTTTTTCTGAGGGGAGAAGAAAGCACCACTGATGAAGACAGAAGTCAGGGCAGCCAGTAACGAGCAGAACTGATGAAAACATTGCAAAAGTTCGTTGAATTGTGCATCAAAATTGTTGGCAGACAATGAGAAGTGTAGCAGACCAAGTAAACATCAATAATCTCAACTGAAAATCTTGACCAACAACATGGCTCGAATCACAACAATGCACCAATTTACATATCACTATCTAAGGAAGGAGTTTTCAGCTAGTGAACAAACAACTGTATTGGAACACCCTCCCTACTCACCTGATCTGGCCCCCAGTGACATTTTTCTTTACCCAAAGAGAAAGGAAATATTGAAAGGGAGACATTTTGATGACATTCAAGACATCAAAGGTAAACGACAACAGCTCTGATGTCCATTCCAGAAAAAGAGTTACAAAATTGCTCTGAAGGGTACACAGCTTCCCAAGGGGAGCACTTTAAAGGTGACCATAGTGATATTCACTAAACAGCACTTTTTCTAGGATGAATTCACAAACTTAAAAGTCAGGCCTCATATGTTATCTAAACTAGAGTCAAAAAGCTATTTCTTTGATCCTAGAGTCCCAGGGGTCCTCAAACTTTTTAAACAGGGGGTCAGTTCACTGTCCCTCAGGCCATTGGAGGGCTGGACTATAGTTTAAAAAAAACAATGAACAAATTCCTATGCACACTGCACATATCTTATTTTGAAGTAAAAAAACAAAATGGGAACAAATACAATCACACCGCCTCATGTGGCTCACGGGCCGTAGTTTGAGGACCCCTGGCCTAGACTTTCTATTTCCTACCACAAACTGACTTTACTTTGAATGGTCAGGGCCTCCCCTCTCACAGACTCTGGGGAGAATAGCCCCTGTGTTAGAAAGCGCCGTCTGAACACAAGCTGAACTGCAAGGACTGAGGGCCAAAAAGCCAGGAAGGTGATTTCCACTCCTCTTCTGTCTCTGCCCTGAACCAAATCAGCTGAATCATTTCTGTTGAACACTCACAGGAATGCTTCCTAAAGCCCGTTCACTCAGCTGTCTCCAGGCCAGACCACGGATGTGAAGGGACACAGAAGGATGGAGGCTGGCCACTCCAGGGTTGTCCATGCATGGGTGGGTAAGAGAGGCAGCTACTACGCTGCCCACAGCAGCTTCCATCCAGGGACACTCCCTTCTAGGGATGACTCCCCATCCTGAGCTGGCCTTAGGGAAGAGGATTACTGACTATGTGCTGTCTTCTGCCTGTAGCCACACAGAAGACAGAAGGAAGCATTGGCACTGTGAGATACTACCTTGGGGAACCTTCTGGCCCTCATCTCAGGCCACCTGAAAATTCCCAAGTTTCGCCTTCTGCAGAAGGTCGAGACTCTGCTGCTGACATAAAGAACCTCACACCACCCACCAAAGGAAACTCCTTTAGCCTCCCAGAGGGTTAGGATTATAGGAGGGAGCCATTGATCCCAGCCTGCAGCCACTCATTAACAGATAGGTGATTTTCTAAAGCCTCAAAGCCTCACTGAGCTGCCACCTGGCTTTTAGACACCTCTCTTCCCCTGCCCAAGGGGTGCAGAACTTTTACTGTGTCCCCTCTCACTCTAGAAGTGTTTCTGCACATGAAATACTGCAAAGTCTATTTTTGCTACAAGCCAGAATGGGTTTGCAAATACTGCTCTCCTTAGCAGTCTCCACTTGACTCTCTTCCCCAAACAAGCTACCCCTTCTTTCCTGCTCTGAGGTCCTTCCAGCCTCTAAAGCATTAGAGTTGCAAAAGGTTGCCTTATTCAGACTCACTGCAGAAACAGACAGCATTTGTAGGTCCTTTTCTAACTTAATGCTCAAATACCTTCTCAAAATCTGAATGCAAGCCTTTCCTGCCAGGCTACACCCAAACCAACCTCTCTACATTCCAAAGACTCAAGTTTTTGGAGAAATCACTGAAACCCTTTGAAGTTTAGCAACAAACAAAATCATCCATCCACTGGAATTTGCAAAAGTGCATAAGAAAGATGCTTACCCAAGAGTTTCACCAAGCATTGTATGTAATGGCAAAAATAGCTAGGAACTACTTAGCTGTCCATGGAGAGCACTTTGGATCTTGCCTATAAAGGAGCACTCTATACCTCAAGGAGGACACAGTGGGTCTGCGCTGCTGCGGGGGAAGCATCTCTGAGCAATGTCTCAGAGAACATAAGCCAGAATCACTGTGTATAGCAGGATCCCATCTGTGTGCTTTTAAGAAAATATTCAAATATACAAATAAAACAAAAAATTCAGAGAGCCGTGCAAAAAACTTAACTGTAACTACCCTGCAGAAGGTCTAGGGCTGAGGGGAACTAGGGCATAAGGCATCCCACAGGTTGTCTTGCCTTTTTAAAAATCACATACATTCATTTATTGTGTTTAAAAAATTAAAACCATCAAATCAATTATCTGTGAAAGGAAAAAAAACATAGATAAAGCCTCCCAGATGATTCACAAACAGCATTTCAGCTGGTCTTTGTTCCTCTCCCACAAAACTTCAAACTGAATTTGGTTTCTCCCAATTCCTGTCAGCCTCTCCTTAAAACTAATCAGTGTGGAAGTGCCAAGCATGAAGCTGAAAGGGAAACAAAGGAAGTGAATAATTCATAACTGGATAATCAGTAGACAGCCTGACACAGATCCTGATTCAATGGATTTCATGCTCTGAGACAGATGTGAGGTCTTGAGGGAGGACCCAGGCCCTGGAGCCATCTACCTTCCAGCCATGGAGCTGGTCAGCGATGGCCACAGGCAGGCTCAGGAAGTGGCCGAGCCAGCCCCATGGTCCATAAATGGGCCCAATGGACAGGTGTGTTACTTACATGTACATGTATGTATGTATATATGTATGTATGTATGTGTTACACGCACAACGTAAAATTGCATATAGCCCCAAGTAAATGGAATAACTGCTAAAAAGGGCACTAACGAATCAATAAATAATGAACACTCCCCAACTTCGGGATGATTTAGAATATGGGGCTTGTTTTCTCACAGAAATGATGAGGGGTCCTCAAACTACAGCCCACCGAGGACATGTATCCAGCCCACCGAGTGTTTTTTGCCATGGCTGCCTGTCCCGCTTAGCAGCAGACTTGTCAGGGCCTGCTGGGTATTTTTGCCACCCTGCCTGTCCCACTTAGTAGCCGACTTGTCTGGGCCGCAGTGCACATGTGTGGAATGTGTGCCAACTCTCCAACTCTGCTCCTTCTGTCTCTCCCCACGGGGTGTTTTTGCCGTCCTGCTTAGCAGCCCACTCATCCTTGGCTGCAGTGCGCATGTGTGGAATGTGCCCCAAACTCTCCAACTCCCCTCCTACTCTCCAACTCCCCTCCTGTCTCTCGACTCCTCCTCTCAGTCTCTGGTATAATTGGAGGAGTCACCAGGTTGCCTGTGCAAAGCCAGCTGCTGCCTAAGGACCAAGGTAAGAACAAGTTAAGATTTATTTTTTTTTTTGAAGTTAGGAGGTCTTTTTTTTTTTTTTTTATTTAATTTTGCAGTTAGTAGGGCCTTTTTTTTGCAGTTAAGGGGGGCCTTTTTTTTCTGAAGTTAGGAGGTCTTTTTTTTTTTTGCAGACAGGGGGTGCCTTTTTTTTTTTTAAGTTAGAAGAGCCTTTTAAGTTGGTTAGTTGGTTGGGGGTGGTTTCTAGGGGAGTTGCATCACAGTGATAACGCAAATAGCGCTCAGTGCTAATGCAAATTGTCAGTGCTCAGAGGTAATGATAATTGTAAGCGCTCAGTGTTAATGCAAATTGTTAGCGCTCAGTATTAATGCAAATTGTCAGCAGTCAGTGTTACCGCAAATGGTGAATGGTCAGTGTTAATGCAAATGGTCAGTGCTCAGTGTGATCACAAATGGTCAGCGGTCAGTGTTAATGCAAATGGTCAGTGCTCAGTGTTAATGCATGGGGGGCCCAAACTGGTAATCTGCCTAGGGCCCCATGGGAACTTAATCCGGCTCTGCAGATAGCTGAGGAGTAGGAAATCCAATTTAATTGACAGTAAGTGCATTTATATTCTGATTGCTATTCAGTTGTGTATGATGTTGTATGTTGTGTGCTATGTAAGCCCTGGTTCACACTGTTGCGATCTCTGAGCAGTGCGAGTTCAGCTACGGCCATACTGCACTGCTCAGAGATGGGTGAGAAGACCCATGTGATCAGATTCCACTGCAGGAAAAAGAAAGGCACATATGCCTTTTTTCTTCCGAAAAAAGAAAGTCTTCTCACCCATGCGATCAGATTCCTGTGAGAGTTCACAGATTGCAGTGCAGTTCACACAGGATAGTGTGAACTGAAAAGGTGGTGGAGGAACCGGCTCTGTAATCATGCCTATTCCCGCATTGCACCAGTGTGAGCCTGAGGTAAAAGCCATATGGGCACTGGCAAGGCTGAAATGATGTGGACTGGCAAGGCTGCATTGATGGACACTGATCAGACTGCATTGATGGGCAGTGCAGTCTATATGTCTCTGTGTGGGCAAAG
>CAUYPK010039624.1:0-13239 GCA_963574355.1 Loris lydekkerianus | reverse complement strand
GTGGTTCTGCAAAAGCTGGAAACTGCTTCTCCTGCTTGATTCAAACTGACCAATGAGAAAGGTACCCATGGGCTGAAACTTTTTGACTGGAGATAAAAAAGGAAAGACCAAGCCAGTCAGGGAGCGCAGGCATGTTGGGACTTTGGGTCTGCCGCTGCTCCACTGGCTGAAATAAAGATCTTCCTCTTTTAAATACGGTGCTTGGGTGCTCTTTTCTTTCCCCTGGGCCTTGTCTTCCTGCAACACTGGAGCTCATGAAAAGCTTGAGCCACAGCAAACCCCCTCAAAGAGAAGGTCTTAGTGGCAGCTTCTGGTTGAAAGGGAATCCTGCTATCTGATTTAAAGCTACATTTGCATAGCAAGCACACCATAGAGGGTTGTTTTTACTTTGAAATTTAGTTTTACTTAAAATTTCCATTTTGTCTTAAAACTTCCATTAAGAAGTTAATTTTAGGCTTGGCACCCATAGCACAGTGGTTCGGTGCCAGCCACATACACTGAAGTTGGCGGGTTCGAACCCGGTCCGGGGCCAGCTAACCAACCATGACAAATGCAACAAAAATAGCCTGGTGTTGTGGTGGGCGCCTGTGATCCCAGCTACTTGAGAAGCTGAGGCAAGAGAATGGCTTGAGCCCAAGAGTTTGAGGTTGCTGTGACCTGTGACCTTATGGCACTCTACCAAGAGCGACATAGTGAGACTCTGTCTCAAAAAAAGAAAAAAAGAAGTTAATGTCATATATTTTCATTATAAAGTAATATATTCTCATTATTAAACATTTAGGAAATACAAGAAAATCAACCAATTTTAGCATTTAATATATTTTTTTCTAGCCTTTTCTTTTCTTTCTTCTTCTTTTCTTTTTTTTTTTTTTGCAGTTTTTGGCTGGGTCTGGGTTTGAACCCACCACCTCCAGCATGTGGGGCCGGCACCCTACTCCTTTGAGCCACAAGTGCAGCCCTTTTTCTAGCCTTTTCAATGTATTCTTCTTTGTTTTGAGCTGACTCCTGGTCAAACTCCCCTCTGCTCTTTCTTCTAAAAAGGCATTTTCTTATCCCTGGACCAGCAGATGCTTCTTGCAGATGCTCACCCCGTCTGTAGGCCTAAACCTCTCTGTAAGATATTAATAAAACCATTTACAAATGGGCTGGCTGGAGACTCAGGGAAGAGTCACCTAGTTCAAAGGCAGCCTGCCAGGAGAATTCCTTCTTACTCAAGGGGAGCTAGTCTTTTGTTCTCTTTGTTCTAAGTCTTTAGTTCTAAGACTTTTCAACTCCCAGGTTAGGGAGGATAAACTGCTTTACTCTAAACCTACCTATTTAAATGTTAACCTCACCTTCTGCCCAGAAACATTCAGAATAATGTTTGACCCTTATCTAGGCACTGTGGCCCACTCAAGCTGACCCATTGAATTTACCAGTAATACATCATACTTTGTAAAAGCTTTTTATGAATAAAAGTTATGAGGATCAAATGTAGCTCTGAATACGTTGCTTTTCATACCATAACAATACCTACATAAACCTCTGTAGAAACTATCTCAGGTGTTCAACTCAATCTGAGCTTAACTCTGGGACGCATTTGCTATTGGGTTGGGGTAACGTGTTGTGGAGTTTATTGTATTGAGTTGGCAAAGACACTGTTTTTGTTTAGACTATGATGGGCATGAGGGAGATCATGGTGGGAAGATCCAAAGCTTCCCTGAACTTGAAGGAACCAGGCTGGACAATGACATCCTGACAGTGCCTGTTAAGTAGATAGGGAAATGTTCTTATCAATTATTTAATTATTATTATTATCAGTTTCTTTAGCTCATCTGCCCTGGAAGTCTTGCCAGGCCAACCCTGTTCCTTGGGCCAGGCCTCCAGGCAACCAAGGTAAAGGAAGAAACCGAAGTTTCAGCAACACTGGAGGGAGACTTGGAGCCAAGAGCCCTGCTCTATCTTCTCTGAGATCAGTGGTCTGCGGGCAGGCATCTCTATCGAGAAATTTGCAGAGCCCAGAGCCAGTAGGTCACATGAACAGCCCCACCCCTGCTCCACCTCCCAACACACCCCCAGCAACTTCCTGACGTCAGCAACCTTAGTCATCATCGGCCTAAGATAGAGGTGTCCTGGAGCCTTAGCAGGAAAGGTCAGCGGATTTAAATAGCTACAGCATCCGCAACAACTTTCCTGGCGTAAGAAAGGAAACCCAAGCCATGAGAGGCCGTTCCAATGGTTCTAGCCCCTTGGCAGGGAAGAAAGGAAGACTACTAAGCATTTGTTAGACGTCTGCTCTGTTCCCTACAGTGTGTCTTGTCATGTCCCCAGTGGTGGCCTTACCTCATCCTGAGGGCTGCACATCAGTACAGCCATTTTATAGGTGATGAAACGGAATGTCAGAGAGAGTAAGTGACTTGCCCAAAGGTCAAAAGATCAGACACCTCTTTCACCGACTCAGTTTGTCAGTGCCACATCTGGTAGGCACTGTTTCTGCAAAGATCATAATTTTTTTTTTTTTTTTTTTTTCAATTCTAAGCTGTAGAAAAAATAACAATCAATTCTCTCCTAACCCTCTTCAGGTTCCCTGCCTAGAATGAGTCACTGCTAACAATAATTGTAAACTCCCGCTTTCTGGCTCCTGAAGGCAAAGGGGCAGGCACCAAGAACGCAGTTTCCAAAATAACACTGTGGCTGTGGCCCAAACAATTAAAACAGAAAGGAATTGGTAGCTCTTGTAACTAAAATGAATGTGCACTGTTGTCGCATTGTGCAAGTTGCGATGCACTTCCACATTTACAGTCTTCTCACAACAATATACTGGTGTGCACGGGACAGTTCTGGCCGTCATTTAGAGGTGAGAAAACAGTTCTATAAACTGTGGGCGAATGAGGGTGTTGTGTGTGTGCTCAGGTGCATGTGTGTCTTGATGAATTTATGTCAGTTAACACAGGATGGAGAGTGACCCCAGGTCTTTGGAGTCTAAAATCAAGCCTTTGCTCAGTACTCTAAATCTGGTAGGTATTTTCTGAATTTAACTGACAAAACTCATTTCATATGTTTTTAACAATATACTCTCACTCTCTCTCCTCTAGAGATCATTATGTAGTTAGGTTTAGAGTGGGGTCCCTGATTCTGAAAGTTTTATAATTTGCCCCATACTGCAGGTATGAAAAGAAGATGGTGCTAGGAACACAGAACTCTTTGGTTTGGGTAGTTTGGAATATTTTTTAATATTTATTTATTTATTTTTAGAGATAGGATCTTGGCTTTGTCACCTGGGTTGGAGTGCAGTGGCATCATCATAGCTCTTCCTGTGGACTCAAGCAATCCTCCATTCTGAGCATCCCAAGTAGCTGGGGCTACAGGCACGTGCTACCACACCCAGCTAACTTGTCTATTTTTGGTAGCAATGGAGTCTCTCTATGTTGCCCAGGCTGGTCTCAAACTCCTGGCCTCAAGCGATCCTCCCTCCTTATCTTCCCAACCCACTGGGATCACAGGCATGAGCCTCTGCACCGGGTCCTTGTTTGTCATTTTAGAGGACTGACTTTTATAAGGCTGTGATGTTTAGGGAAAAGGTGGGGGAAAGGTGAAAGGTTATTTCTAGCTTAGTGGAATCATGTCTCCCCACCAATTAAAAAAGATGCAAGAAAGTGCTTTCCCTTTTGAAAAGCAAAATATGTGTGGTCAAGGAATATATGACTTGTATAGCAACTGGCACTTCCTTATCTATCTAGAAAGCATTTTTTCTGAATCTCTTTAAGGTTATCACCCTTAAGCTCTGTATTCCTTTCTCAGCTTGACTTCCCGCTCTCTGCCTGCCTGAAGATGTGGTGGTGGGTTTGCCCGCTAGCACCTAGCATTAACATTTAGATGTGAGAAGCCCAGTGAACCAAGAGAATCAGAATGGAAAATTCAAGCTGCTTGTGTTCCTTCCCCATCTATCTTATCCTTTGTTACAATTCTTTAAGAATACAATAGAATCGGCTCCACGCCTGTAGCTCAGTGAATAAGGCGCCAGCCACATACACCGAGGCTGGCAGGTTCGAACCCAGCCCAGGCCTGCTGAACAACAATAACAACGGCAAATATAACAAAAAATAGCCAGGCCTAGTGGCAGGCACCTGTAGTCCCAGCTACTTGGGAGGCTGAGGCAAGAAAATAGCTTAAGCCCAAGAGTTTGAGGTTGCTGTGAGCTGTGACGCCATAGCACTCTACTGGGGGTGACATAATGAGACTCTATCTCACAAAAAAAAAAAAAAAAAAAAAAAAAAGAATACAACAGAATCATTATTACACTTCGGTGTTTTCAGATCACTAAGGAAAGCAAAATGAATGTGCTATATTTCCTTCAGATCTTCTCTTGTTCTCTCCCCTCTCCATCCCAACAGAAAGTCCTCTCCCAATTAAAAATACAAACTGGAGTCAGCTAATGGAACACAACTGTAGTCCCAGCTTCTCAGAGGCTGAGAGAGGAGGATTGCTTGTGCCCAGGAGTTTGAGGCTACCTGCAGATGATGGCACCTGTGAATAGCCACTGTCTGCCAGCCTGGGCAACATCTTGAGACAAAATTCTATCTTGTAAGGGGGGCACCAAGAAGTCAGAAACTGCCCTGAGTTATAACTGTGCCCTTTTTAAGACCTGAAGGCAAAGGGGCAGGCACCAAGAACACAGTTTCCAAAATAACAATTGGACCCAAACAATTAAAACAGAATGGGATAGGAAGCTCTTGTAACAAAAATAAATGCGCACCGTTGTCGAATTGTATAAGGTGCAACGCACTTCCACATTTACGACCTTGCAACAATATAATGGTGTGCATAGAACAATTCTCACCGTCATTTAATGGTGAGAAAACAGATAGTTCTACAAACTATGGTGCTAGACTACCTGGGACGAGATCCTGACTTTGTTTCTCCCTGGTGTGTGTGGCCATTGGCAAGTCACTTAACCTTTCGGTGCCTCAGTTTTCTTATCTGTAATTGAGGTATAGTGACCCTACCTCACAGAGTTATCATACAATCAAATGAAAGAGCAGCAGCTGGCATGAAGTAATTACAATGCAGGGAACAAAAGTCTTTTTACAAAGTCTTTTATCATATAGATTTTTGTGGAGTTTACAGTTTTTTCAAGCACACGCTCAAAAGACAGAAGAACACAAACAGGTAACTCAGACCCATAAGAATTCAGTCCTTCAACAGTATTTACTATTATTTTCTAGGAACTTGGTTAGGCACCAGGAGCAGATGCCAGCAGTGGGGCAATGTGGATTTATACCCATAAAACATCACTTTATCATCATTTGCTTTAATTAAATTAAATCTCAAGCCAATAGTGGTGGTGCTGAGATTTGGCCTAAGTGGGCTTAGTGATCCCATTACCTCCATTAGAATCCCCACCCAGCCTTTCCAAATACATTTACAAACTAAGTAAGAAAAAAAAAAAAAAAAAAAAAAATATATATATATATATATATATATATATATCTTTGCTGTGCAAATGCAACTCCTTAAGAAGTCTTCTAGCTGTCCTGACAACCAAAAAATTGGCCTATGTCTCTCTTTTGAAAAATGGAACTCTCGGCAGGAGGTGCGAGGATCCCTTGAGCTCATGAGTTCGAAAACAGCCTGAGCAAGAGCAAGACCTTGTCTCCACTAAAAGTAGAAAAGTTGGCCAGGCATGATAGTGGCAGGCACCTATAGTCCCACGTACTTGGGAGGCAGAGGCAGGAGGATCCCTTGAATCCAGGAGTTTGAGGTTGCTATGAGCTGTGATGACGCCACTGTACTCTAGCCTGAGTAACAGAGGGAGATTCTGTCTCAAAAACAAAACAAAACAACAACAACAGAAAAAACACTGTTGTCAAAAAAAGATTAAAAAAAAAAAAAAGTGAACTAGATGGATTGGTATCTGGTGGAACAACCAGTGCTGAGAGTATTGATTAGTCACTCGAATCCAACCAGAAAGGAAGTCTTCTGAAGTTTTTCAGCAGTATGCTCTGTTTCCCTCTGTCCCCATTCAGTTCTTTGTCATTTACTTGATTGAAGAGGTTATAGGGGCAGGGGGAAAAAGAATTTATAATAACATACAGTTAAATAGCTTATCTCTCAAAGAGAGAGAGCCAAGGTACATTGAAAAAGATCACAATGGGCTGAAAAAGTTGTACCAAAGTTAGCAAGATGAAATGTAATGAGGATAACCTTTATATCCTTATGATGTTTTGAAAATCAAAAGCACAAGTGTATGCTGCTTTAAGAGCAACGCATCCCTTCCTTCAAGATTTTATTAATAATAGGACTGCAAAGCAATAGTTGTGATAAGACTTTTAAAAAGTCAGTGAAATTTTCATGTTAATTAGAAATTTAGTGTCTAGGGACTGTGCCTGTGGCTCAAAGGAGTAGGGCGCCAAGCCCCATATGCCGGAGATGGTGGGTTCAAACCCAGCCCTGGCCAAAAACTGCAAAAAAAAAAAAAAGAAAGAAAGAAAGAAAAAAGAAATTTGGTGTCTAGAAGAAGGAAAAAATAGACCTCTCTTCTGAAGTCACACCCAATAGACCAGTTATAGAGAATGGGCCTTCTAGACCCGGATTGACAATCCAGAGATTGTCTAGACCAGTGTTTTTCAATCTTTTTTATCTTACGGGCACACTTGAACCTATAGTTCAACTTAAATTATGTTGATCAAACAAAATAATAAAGAAAGAATATGCTAACTGTGCTTTGAACTTCTTTCAAAAATAATTTAATTAGCGATTTTTAAAAGTTTTTGTGGCACACCCGTTGAAAATCACTGATCTAAAAGAATGGTAGCAGGCTGGTGAAAGATCTCGAAGTTATGGTGGAATGGAAGTAACGAGGGATGTTTAATCGGAAAATGAAAAGACTCAGTGGAGAGGTGAGTTCTGCCTTTAATGCTCTCAAGGACTGTCATGGGAAAGAGACCTCAGCCTTGGTCTCTATAGTTTCAGAAAGCAGAGTAAGGGTAACAGAAAAAGCTAAATAGAGGCAAATTTTACCTCATCATAAAGAAAACCATAAAGCAGTTAAGGCTTCAAACGAAAAGGGCTTCCTTTTATGCTACAGTGACCACTTAGCCCTAGAAGGATTGAGCATAAATTGGATGACCACTTGTAACGAATGATATAGGGAGGATTCTTAAACCTGGGAGGCTGGACAGAATGACTTGGGGACAGGGATTCTCACCCTAAATCCCTGATAGAACTTCAGGGAGAATTTGAAAACACTGAAATTATATTTAAAGTGTATTTTGGACAGAGAATGTCCATAACTGTTTTTGTACGTATGTTTAAACCAGAGTGTCGAAAAGAAGAATAACCCAAAATAAAGTTTAGGGTCACTGCTCGAGGATGACTTTCAGTCCTGAAACACTAAAATTCAAATTCATGCACCAACATATTTAAGCACCAAAGGCCAAGGAAATTTCCATTGAGCATACACTGATGAGAAAAGAAGATTCCACATTAAACAGTGGGTGAAAATCTTCTGAAATAGAGAATAGGAGGAAGGCCTCAGTCTTCAGGCCCTTTCAGGCTTCCCCACTTACCAACCCCCTGGCTCCTATAGTCAGCAGGGAGCTGTGATGGAGGCCGCCTGGAAAGGGACATTGTCATTCATGCCTGTTTGTCTCCATTGGAGATAATCAGTGCTGCACCCTGCCAGGCTGCTCCTGCCTCCCTCCCATAGGCATGCCAGTGGGCCCTGATGATTCCTACAGGCAGCTGGCACTCAGGCCCTCCCCAGAATGTGAGCTAATGCCCAGCTAAAATGAGGGGAGAACTTTCAGGCAGCACACTCTGTCACTAGAGACCACTAACATAGGAGCGGGCTGCAGAGAGCAATCACATTCCATCTCCGCTCTCACCTCCAGTTTTAATCTCTCCCCTCCTCTTCTCCCTGCTGGCTCTCCTTCCTTACTCTCTCTCCACTTCTTTGATTGTTCTCCTCCCCTTTTCCCTCCCCTTCTGCTGTGACCTCTAAGTTGGCTCAGCTGCATTGTTCAAGATGTTAGTTACATAATGCGGCTTATGAAAGCAAAATAACCTGCGGCCTGCCATGCCAGACTGGGTGAAACTTAGCATGAAAAGAAAACACACTGGTTCTCGGCACTTCTGGGCTTTTCTGCACTGTCTACCAGGAGGATCAGCTGGATGAGGCTAACCCATTCCCTGTGCACCGGACTCTAATTCTTTCTTGAGACTAACTCAGCCAGACTTTGGAGCTTTTCAATCTTAAAAAGCAGAGAAAAAGCGTGCCAGAGACAAGGGTGGGTGGTGGTGGGGTGAGGCGCTGGCAGACAGGCTCCCTGATGAAGCAATGTGAGGGGCAGGTCAAGAGTCTCCTGGTCTTCCCATCCTCACTCACCAGCTCTGGAATTCTAGGTCAGCATCTTCTTTGCACAATCCATATTAGTTTAGTAGACCCTAGAAGTGTTTCTTGGTTTTTCAGTAGTTGTCTAGATAAGATGACTGAGCTATACTAGAATTTTCAAGTTCCCAGAAAGGATTTATACTAACTTTGTGGCTTGTCCCTCTCTTTCAGACTTCTCTGATGTATCTGGCTGTAGATCTTGATGACAAAAAAACTGATCATAAATTGGAAGAGCACCTTTCCCCTCTAAGATGTCAAATTCAATTCAGAACAGCTTCATTTCTGTGTTGGGTCTGACAGTCCACAGCACACAATTCTAACTCTGGAAGGAATTTTGAGGCTCTCCATAGCTCATCTCAGACTGATTCTGTAAGACTGGTGTCCACTTCTACAGAAGTAAATCATTTAATGCCACAGATAGTCTAGGGAAGGGAGGGACCTGGAAGCCTCAGCTGCTTCCAGGATATAGCAAATGGGATGTTTACCCCCCAAAGCCCTGCATTTGGGGTCAGGGAGAGAAGGATGTTTCTGAACCAGGTAATTTTGGGATTAACTGTGAGAATGGGGCAGCTCATACATAAACCACTAACACCAGAGATGAATGGCTGTGAATAAACTGAACCCCACTCCCCAGACTTCTGTCCACTCCCTTCAGCCAGTGATACTGTAGTGTCCTGTTTCTGGCAATTTCCTTCTTTTATTTTCTCTCTTCCTCTCTCTCTTCTCCCTCCCTCCCTCCCTTCCTCTTTGTTTTCTCTTCCTTCCTTTCTTTTTCTTTCTTTTCTTCTTCCTTTCTCTTCTTCTCTCCTCTTTCTCCTTCTCTTTTCTTTTTATTTCTTCTGCCCTTGGAGCTCTCTGATGATTTAATTCAACAAACATTTATTGAAGGCTTACTTGGCTAAGTGTTAGGACACAGATGTATTTATATAACAACGTTAATAGCTTGGCAGTTTCTGGATCCTGAACCCACCTAGGAATGTGTCTGGTAGTAGATTGTTTGGGGGAGAGGGCTCCTTTCTTGCAAAGCAAGCCCTGGGAAAGTGCTGTACTATCTGTCTTTCTAGAGTCAGCTCCTGATTAGATCACAAGTTCTGTCCCTAGAGACCAGGCAAATGTTCATTCATTTCCTCCAACAAAACTTCCCCTCTCTCCCCTCCCCCTGTACTGCCTTCTGCAGCATTATTTGAATGGAGTCACCACAACAGCTCACATAATAATTTGAAGATAAGCTTGTATGCACAGCACTAGGCCCAGAAATCCCATGCTGAATGGGTGATGCCAATGATACCCTTTGGCTAGAAGAGAGGGAGAGTCGCAAAAATAAGGAAGAGAAGGACTTCCATTCACTTGACCCTCCATTCATATATTTCCTCCAAAACACCAAGTTAGTGCCTACTTGCCCATCTTGATTATCGATTCTTGGAGGTCATCTTGAATGCCTATTCAATTTAATGTCAACAGAGCACTAAAATAGAGTTACAAGAGAGGATTTATTCTAAACCTTTATTGAAAGGCAGATGTAGACTACAGATTTAGTGACAGAGTGCCCACTGGAGTTGTCAATAAATCTGCTCACCATGCCATATAGTGTAAAAGTAGAAACACTGACCCATTGCCATCTCACGACAATGCACGTTACTCAATCCGAAACCCACGAGAACAACTTGCTGTGGTATAAGAGACCCCTGAAGTGCAATTCATCAAATGACAACAGGAACCATGTGGACACATCCTCTACAAGGTAGGACTAGACACCACTCTGCTAGACCAGAGGAGCTCTAGGCAGTGAATCAGAGACAACTACTTGTTAGTTGAAAGTCCCTGAAAGGGACATTAATTAGGAAGAGTTGGCAGAAGGAACTTGCTTAAGAATGACTATATCTTTTATGTCTCACCTCCCCACTCTTAGTGACAGCTTTCTCAGCTTAGCAAATTCTCTTTGTACTGTTTCTGGAAGATAATTCTTAGGTTCTTATCTTCTTTGTAAGATGCTATATCTTGGGCAAAAGGCCTATGCAGGACACCTGTGTTGTGAATCTAACGTGTGCTTGTACACTTGTTCTCACAAACGTAGTACATATCTCTATTGTACCTATGTGTATGTGCATATATCTGCATGTTGTAAAATTAGGTATGAACTTTTAATGAATGGTTGGTGATTGAGCTCAAGGTGAAGTTGTTTACAGTAGTAATCTACCTAAAGTCTTTGGAGGCATGATAAACTGTGGGCTTATCAGTTGTTAACTTTTTTTTTTTTTTCTTTTTTTGAGATAGAGTCTCACCTTATAGAGTCATAGCTCACAGTAACCTCAAACTCTTGGGCTTAAGTTATCCTCTTGCCTCAGCCTCCCAAGTAGCTGGGACTACAGGTGCCCACCATAACGTCTGGCTGTTTTTAGACGTGGGGTCTCACTCTAGCTGAGACTGGTCTTGAACTCCTAAGCTCAAGGCAGGGGATCTGCCTGCTTTGGCCTCCCAGAGTGCTAGTATTAGAGCAGCATGAGCCTCTGGCTGCCTGATTCCAACCAGAATTAATTGAGCAAGTAGTCATTCTTTTTTACAACATACTCCAAGGAAAGTTTGAGCTGTGCCTTACTGTTTGTTGTAAAAAGCAACAACATGTTGGATTCTTTTTAAGCTCAATAAAAGATATGCACCTTCTGTTCTGGCCAGAGCCAAAACACAGCCAAACAACCAAGACCTCATGGTTTACTACCACCCAGTAGAGTTAGAGACTGATAGCTACAAAACCAGACCTAAAAATTACTCATTAAAAAAGTACTGCAGGCACCACAAAAGGTCTGGGAATAGAATGAGAAGTAAGAATCCCTGCGTTCACAAAGTTCACTTACAAAATCCTATCGAGTGATGGGATGCTCTCTCTTTGGGACAGCAAATTACTTTCACTTTATTGATGTAAGGGCCAAACAGTAGCTGGAATTAACCATGTGAAGCCTTTGGTTATTAGGAGCCCCAGCATGAAGTGTTTGCTCAGGAACCATTTAATTCACTTGCCTACCATCCTGCCCAGCAGCACAGATCTGGCTATTAATTTATTGAAACAGTCTCTTATTATGTCGCCCTTGGTAGAGTACCCTGGCATGACCGCTCACAGCAATCTCAAACTCTTGGGCTTAAGCGATTCTCTTCCCTCAGCCCTCCCAAATAGCTGGGACTACGGGGGCCCACCACAATGCCTGCCTATTTTTTTTTGTTGCAGTTGTCATTGTTGTTTAGCAGGCCCAGGCTGGGCTCCAACCCTCCAATCTCAGTGTATGCGGCCAGCATCCTACCTACTGAGCTATGGGTGCCACCCAGATCTGGCTATTTAAGTGGCCTTAGACAGTATCCAAGGAACTCCTTGAAACCCTCTATTAGCTTGTGCTGCCATGTAGCTCTTACTAACTGGCAGGATATTACAGGAACTTGTGTTTAAGGAGTTCATGGAGACCACCTTTAGTAAATATTGGCCTCTGTCTCTTCAAGGCTGAAGGCTTGGCCATCATTCTGTTTAATCTATCACTGATAAAAGTTATTATGTAACCTAGGGTCTGCTAAATGAGCTATAAAAACCACCTTGGAAATACAAGGGGACTGCACTGTGACCTGTAGGCCAAAGCTAATTCCAGGTGATGGGGTGGAGAAGGAAATATGCTGGCTGCTTCCATGAAGTCTGATAATATGAATTTAGAATTCCTTTTCCTTTTCATGCAATCTTTGTCAAAGAATTGGTTACCAGTTAACAAAAACCAAAGTGCTTAGGCCATTGCCCCTTCAGTCTGGTGCTACACCGAGCAGGACATACCTAAGATCCAGCTGAGGGAAGACAACTTTGGCTGGGAAAGTAGAAGTAGAGATTGAATTTAAGTAAGGGTGCATAATTAAACATCAAAACCAGGAAAACATAATGAAAAAGGGCAGTCTCAATAATCATGCTCAACAGGTATCAACTGACCCCACCCAGCAAGCTAATAGGTAGGGTTGCTCTACCATAAAAATTAAACCATGTCAAGAGCCAACCTCCCTAAGATATCCTAAAACCTTGGGTATGGGAGGTTAGGGAAAAGCTAACCTTCAACCAGGGTAGTAACGTGGTCAATATTTGCTACTTAAATGAACCACTGGCAGCTGGGCTAGCAAAACCAGTTCATCACAAATTAAAGACTTCAGGCTGTTGTATTAAGCCAGGTGGGTTCAAAACAATGGGATAGCATGGTATGGCAAAACCAAACTCAGGAGCACAAAAGGGGCAGGGCCAGGGCTGTACCCTAGTACAAAACTCTAGAGCTAGGAAATGTCAAGATTGTGTGATCTTAGTCTAGGTGAGAAAATAATCCCAGAAATCACTAATACCCAAGTCAGAGAGGTATAGGAGGGAGTTTTAAAAACCCAAAGAGCAGATTACCCTGAGCTTATTTTGTCCCTTCAAATAGCAACCCAAAAAACCCCACCCCCTCTTGGGTAGAGTATGTAGGCACGAAATGGCAGATAGGGACTTAAAAGGAACCGCAAAGAAACAAGTCAGGAGAGAACTTATAAATGTTAGGCTGATTTATAAGAGCTGCTCTGGGCAGTTACAGTTTGTTTACAATGAGGAGTTATCTAACTCTGAACAGACGGTACATGGCAATCAGAACTCATCACAGCAAGAGAACCACAGTTGGTCTGCTGCAGCCGACACGACAAACCACCAGAACAGGAGGAAAAATGTCAGGATGAAGGTGGGTTTTTTTTTATTATAAAAGAAAAAATAACTCCTCAGCAATCTTAACAAAGGAAAAGAGTATTTTGCACTGGGAGAAGACAACAGGATACAAAAATCACAAGTGTTTTTGCCACCAGCCCTGTCTCTGTCTCCTCCAAGAGCA
>CAUYPK010039622.1:0-34652 GCA_963574355.1 Loris lydekkerianus | reverse complement strand
CCAAAATGTAGAAAAAGAAGGAAGACTACCCAACATGTTCTATGAAGCAAACATCACCCTGATCCCCAAACCAGGAAAAGACCCAACAAGAAAAGAAAATTATAGACCAATATCACTAATGAATATAGATACAAAAATATTCAACAAGGTCCTAACAAACAGAATCAAGCAACACATCAAACAAATTATACATCATGACCAAGTTGGTTTTATCCCAGGGTCTCAAGGCTGGTTCAATATAAGTAAATTTATAAGTATAATTTAGCACATAACAAACTAAAAAGAAAAGACCATAAGATTCTCTCAATTAATGCAGTAAAAGCTTTTGATAATATCCAGTATCCCTTCATGATCAGAACACTTAAGAAAATTGGTATAGAAGGGACATTTCTTAAACTAATAGAGGCCATCTACAGCAAACCCACTGCCAATATAATATTGAACAGAGATTGCAATCTAAGAAAAAACCCAGAAGATGCACTGAACCATACAAGATTGAGTATAGCTGTGATAAAGCAGTGAGGCCCCAAGACAATGATTCATAGCTGTATAAAATATAAGGATTTCTCTCTTGATTTCTTGCTCTCTCCAAACACACATATATGTCTTTGTTACACATGCTCATGTACTTTTCATAGATACACAGAAAGATCTTCTTTATAATTTTCTTTCTTTCTTTTTTTTTTTCATTGAGGAAATACTTATGTGTGTGTGAATTAGGTATCTTTGCCTTCAAAATGTCTGAAGAGTTTACAATTTATTGTCTGGGAACCTCTACTACAGATGCAATAGAAATTGAAAGTAAGAAGTAAATCTGGCAACAGAAGTAAATCAAAATAACTCTTTGTAGCTTAATAAGCCGAAATAAGAACAAGGGGTATTCTGGAAAGAGGACAATAGAATAGAATTCCTCTAAAAATAGTTCCAGCTGTGGAAGCCCCTTCCATCTCTGCTCTCCTCTCTCATCTCAAAATGTACACTAAATAAGATTCATGGCTTAAAGCAGTAGTGTGATGTAAAACTGACTCTTTAGAGGGAAAAAAAAAAGCATCCTTGATTTGTAGTATTTGCCAATTTCAATGGTGTGAATACTTCTATGATGACTGGTTTCAAACTACTAACTTCATGTCAGTGAATGTGAAGTTGGGACAATATGAGCAGGGGCTCTTGAGAACCAAGAGGAGGTCATATAGCACACCACTGTACAATAAACTATAATTTGCTGTATTCCAGACTCTGATTTGTAGAATTTAATCATCCCCTAAAGAGACCTAAAGGACTCCTTTGTGGGCAAAGAGAAGGCCTAAAGAGAAAATCTCTAAGAAATAATTTTCTATAACTTGCCCATGCTCCTTAAATCAGACTAGCCCCACTTTAAACTGATTCACACATGGGTTATCTGGGAAAAACACCATTTGAACAAAACTTGTTAGTTACCCTTTAGGTCAATGTTTGCCATTTTGGTGTTTCTCAGAATAAAATTTCTAAAACATGTTCATACTTAGTTTGTTTATTAACATTTGTCTTCTTAAATATTCTTCAGAACAAGTTCCATATGTTAGATTTGGGAATACATATTCTTAATATTTCCTAGGTTAATCTTGACTCTTGGTGGAAATCTCTATTTTATTTTTTTTTTTATTAATATTAAATCATAGCTGTGAGATCATGGGGCACCATTCATTGGTTTTATAAACAGTTTGACACATTTTCATCACAATGGTTAACATAGTCTTCCTGGCATTTTCTTAATTATTGTGTTAAAACAATTATATTCTACATTTACTAAGTTTCACATGTACCTTGTAAGATGTACCACGGGTGTAATCCCACCTATCACCCTCCCTCCATCCATCACCCTCCCCCCCCATTCTGTTATGATCTTTTATTGATGCTAAATAGTTTTCCGAACCCAAGGAAAAGAACTAATCCCGATTCATTTAAACTTCATCTTACTAAGTTTGGCCTACCATTCTAGCCTTTCAAAAATCACTAGTATAATAATTCAGTGATCTTAGTAAGAATTAAGGAACTAAATAATCATAGACGTAACAAGATGTTAGGCTTTATTTGACTCTAAAATGCTAATTCCATCAGGAGACATTTTTTACTCAAGGGGCCCGGAGGCTGGTTCAGGCTTTTTGTGAGAAGACTGTGCTGGGCTTCTAAACATATATACACCTTCCACAACCCACAGCCCCGCCTCAGTCCAGGAAGGAAAAAGGACAGTAATAAGGAGTCTCCGGAAGATCCATTTCACCTCTCCTCCATGTGAGCCATGACACACTGAATATATTTCTTGATGGGACTTCAACTTGAAAAATAATGATGCTCAGTCTGTACCTTTTATGTTTCTTGTCTCTTCTCTGTCAATAATATGTCAGTCAATTGCTTGTCAGAGACACTTAGCTGCTGACAGGTCCTTGTAATTTGACTAAGGTAAACTGCCAAGAGATGCTTGCACTGGAATAGAAAGCACACGATCCTGTTAGAGACAGGCAGGGCCAGCACTGAGCAATCTAACCAAGACCTCAAGGCTTCTCATTACCACCAAGTTCAGCAGGAAAGGACTAGAGTACAGACCATGGAGCCTTTACCTTACTTCCTTAGTACTGCTGATAAAGTTGATGAAAGAGGTATATTATCTCTTGAAGTCAGAGAGGACAAAGACAAACTTATTTTGTGTGCTGCTCTGGGAAATAGTTTAGATCTAGTGGGCACAGGGTCTATAAGTCATGGTAAAAACCAAGACAGGCTTTTCATTTTAGTCCTAAATTATGTTTCTCCTTTGCTTCCAGCTTTCACTGCAATGACTAACATTCCTTGAGACACATGTTGCTAAGTGCTTTTCATATATTATCTCTTTAAATCTGACATCTATCCTACCAGAATAGGTATTACAACCAAGTGCTCAGAGTCTACAGTCTATTCCTTTAACTGCTGTGTTATACAAGTTCTTCTGGGCTAAGGGGCAGGGAAGAGTGGTGGCAAAACTGTCACATATATTGGCCTGTACACACCTCTGGGGAGATAACTATTGGATCTGATGTCACTGAATACAGCTTTAGATCTTAAAGGGGCCCTGCTTGAATCCTATCATTTGACAGGTGAAATAAGGTTATGGCAGTGAACTATGATAGTATGAATTCTTCTTGTACAATGGGATACCCAACTTGCCACCTAGGCCCTAAGATACTTAAGAAGTTAACAGCATAAAAGAAAGGGGAAGAATGGAGTAGAGGCCATTATTTTCTTCTTTGATAAGATTTAAAGCGTGGCTCCTTGCTCTCAGATAGTGCTTTCCCTCTGGACTAAGGTGTAGGTGAGCATATTCTGTTTCTGCTTGATGCTCTGGATACTGATGAAACCAACAAAAGCTTAAAAGGACAGGCAAAGACACTCCTGCCCCACATAACGGTCAAGTGTGGTGCCAGGCTCTCTTACTGTGTGGGGAAGACACATCTCATGGCTAGAAGTGGGGGATATACAAAGTTGCTAATAACCAATTTAGTCCCTATTTGTACTGGACCACCTAATTCCCCAGTGTCAACTTCTAGGACTATCCTGTTGTCCTCCTCAAAGCTGTACCCACAACCTTTCAAATAAAAATGCAGGAAACTGGTGTAATTCTAAAAATGACATTGTATTTTGGGAGGCTAAACCCAAAAGACATGACTGTATATTCAAAAGAGATGCCTAACTGAAGGTTAAGGACAATAAATTGCTATTTGTTTCAATATACAGGAAAAATTCCATTTTGTACAACTCTTATACCACAGAGTAAGGGCTAGCAATTTCTCTCCTAATTGGGGAAGAGACTTCCCCGTCCTCACCAGTAGACTGTCACTCTTCCGTAGCACTGAGAAGGCAAATGCAGGACATGAACAATAATGACAAGAAGCCAAACATATGTATGTTTTACCAGAACTTCCAAGTACCTAGGAAGAAAAGGACAGATAAGATCTTAGAAAGTATGCCGGAAAAACCACTTTTTATCTAAAATGACTCAAAATTGCTGTGCAAACTGCACCAGGAAGAATTGCTGTAATAGTTTTATAAAAAAGGGGAAACTCAACTTCTCTTCCCACCAGTGTGCAGACTCTCCCTTCAGGCTCATTCAACCATCCACACTAACCACATTGTTCCTGTATCTAGTGACTCATAGGGCCTACTCCATGGCTGACTATAATTAGAGGTAGAGAGAAAGCGTTTCTTATCTACATTTTTATTATGGAGCTTCTTATCTTTGGTATTTTGTAGTATGTATGTGAATTTTTAAAGCTTCTGCCATATACCTCAAGAGATATGAAAACAGGTAAAAGGTGAATGGTAGGGCAGGAGCAAGATGGGTCTCAGAAGAAAGTGGGAAAAGGCTTTTGAAAAGAACGAGAGCGGGGTGAATAAATAAAGCAAAGAACTTTGCAACAGGGATGACTCAGCTATTCAGGAGAGAAGCCTCAGGAAAAGAGGCAAGCCCAGATCTGCCTTCACATCATCTAGCAGGATGGAAGGAGGTCACAGATACATGAAAGGTTGGTTAGAGGCACAGTCTAATACCTGATAGGTTTGGTGGGAGTCAAGAGGGACAGAAAGGACAAGTACAGGGAAAGGAAGATGTGCCTGTTGTGTGAATAAACAAAGTTTTTGGAGAAATCCTTTAAGTTTGTCTACCACCAACCAGCCAAAAACTTTTTGCCGAGGGCTTCATTCCTAGACTTAATTTCCAAACTGGATGAATCAGTATTAGTCTCCAAGGGAAGCAGAAACATCCTGAGAGTTATTTTATAATGAACTGATACTTAGGAATTTGCCACAGGGCCTTCAAATTAGTTTTATGCTCTAAGATGGCAACAAATGAAAAAAATCCAGGACTTTGGGGGTGAGGGGATTACAAAGTCAGCACTCCTGGGATTCTTTTCTCTTTCTGCCTCAAAGAGAAGCAACCGACAAGGTTTTAACCATTTACCAAAGAACAAATAGCAGATCGAATCGCTGTGTTCTGTGGCTCATGCCATGCAGCCGTCTCAGTATAGTTTACTGACCCAATCATTACAATTTCTTGGGGGTTATTAGAATACCAGAAATGGCCAATAATTAGAGAAGATGCTTACTGTACTCATGAAAGATTTTAGTCCCAGTTACCAATTAGCTATTAAAAAATCATATTTTACATTATTTCCTATTGTAAGGTCCTCAAATGTTATGAATATATCATCTACACACTGAATATCAATGGAGAAATTTCCCTAGTATTCCTGGAAAATTTAAACTGAAGATGGGCGGTGCCTGTGGCTCAGTGGGTAGGGCACCGGCCTCATATACCAAGAGTGGTGGGTTCAAACCTGGCCCTGGCCAAACTGCAACAAAAAAATAGCCAGGCGTTGTGGCGGGCACCTGTAGTCCCAGCTCCTCGGGAGACTGAGGCAAGAGAATCGCCTAAGCCCAGGAGTTGGAGGTTGCTGTGAGCTGTGATGCCATAGCACTCTACCGAGGGTTTAAAGTAAGACTTTGCTTCTACCAAAAAAAGAAAAAAGAAATTATACTGAAGGGAGAGCACTGAAGCACTTTTCCATTTAAACTTAAAGAAAAACTATTAACATGCAGTAGTGACATGAACAATTTTCGGTCTCTAAACTATTACCAATGAGGAAAACTTTAGATTTCTTCTCTCTTTAGTTACTTTGTGTCTTTTCTTTCCAGATTTACTTAAGCAGACATAAGCCTCTGGGATTCTACACTAATTTGAAGGATTCACTGGTTCCTTCTTATTTTGAGTCCCCAATTCATCAGAATACTCCCTGGATTATGGTAAATAAACACCTGGAAGAAGTTGTACAGAAGTTCCCTTGCTTAATCCTTTCAAAGTAAAATGTTCATCTGCCTGATGCAGTAAATGATGCAGTGCGTAAATACTGAATTTTCTTTTTCCTTCTCTAGCAGTGGACAACTAATGAACCCAATAATCAGGCTAAAATCTGAGTTAGAAATGTTTAGAACTGGAAATTGACCTTAGGGATAATTTAATTCCTTCCTTCCTTCCTTAATGGAGAAACCACCTCCTCTTACAGAAATTACTCCTATTTCCCCAATCACAGTCTGGAATGTTTATCCCCAGAAGGACAGAGCTTTTTTTTTTTGCAGTTTTTTTTGGCCAGGGCTGGGCTTGAACCCGCCACCTCTGGTATATAGGGTCAGGCACCCTACTCCTTTGAGCCACAGGCACCGCCCAAGACAGAGCTTTTAAAATTAGAACATGCAGAAAGAAGATACTCAGACCATGACCAGACTTGTAGGAACCCAACTTGGAGGAAGTCTACCATGGTTGCAGTTACGCTATAGGAGGGCAACCCACCTAGATCACCCATTCATGGGTACAGTTTTATTTTATGACTGCTTTAAGCCTTCACAGTGGTAAACTCTATTATTTATCATCGTTCCCTGTGTTTGGTGCCTCTCTGGAAAAAAGGACTATACATTCTTGTCTTATTAAATGTAGGCTGGCCATGTGACCTGCTTTAGCAAGCAGAAATGTTAAAAATTGTCATGTACCATGTCCTCTTTTTTCTCCGCTACAAGATCTACACTATTCCAGATAGAGGCTGCTTCACCAACTATGATCCCTGACTGAAGATGTTATGGAGCAGAGCTGCAATATACTTTTGATAGATAATATTGCATCAATGAGAAATAAAACTTTGTTTTTGTAAGGCTTTCAGATTTGGGGTCATTGTTACCACAGTAAAATTTTGCCTCTCCTGACTGAAGGTTCCCCTTCCTAAGTGAATCAAAAAAGTTTATAAAAAGTTTGTTTAAACTCAGGTGACAACAAGACATAGTGCACGGAGAAGAATATTAGGGTTGGCCTATGGAATAAAGACTGACCTGTGGAAAGATAACTAGGTGGGTATCAAGATAGTTTCTGACTCAACTTTTGTGCATCTGTGAGAATGCTTTTGGTTTTTTTTGCAGTTTTTGGCCGGGGCTAGGTTTGAACTGGCATATGGGGCTGGTGTACCCCTTTGAGCCACAGGCGCCATCCCCTGAATCAACTCTTAGAAGTTGGTTTAACTCATTCAACTCATGAGTTAAACCAAATTCTTACTATATTACTATATTATGCAACCGTTAGGGTCAATTGAGGGTGTATAAGATTTCTATAGCCTTATTTAATTCAAAGTCCAACCTGACAACCACAATTCTAGGAAGTTAGCATTTTATGACTAATAAAGCAATGTTAATATTAGACCTTATACAAATGACAAAAGCTAAACAATTCACTTTAAACAAGACATGGTGACCACTGGGAGGAACAAAAAGTCAACAATTAAAACACTTAGGCTGTTACCCTGGGTAGAATGACATGGCGTCACAGCTAACAGCAACCTCAAACTCTTGGGCTTAAGGGATTCTCTTGCCTCAGCTTCTCAAGTAGCTGGGACTACAGGTGCCCACCACAATGCCCGGCTATTTTGTTGTTGTTGTTGCTGCAGTTGCATTGTAGTTTTAGCTGGCCAGGGCCGGGTTCGTACCCTCCAGCCTCAGTGTATGTGGCTAGCGCCCTACCCACTGAGCTATGGGCGCCACCCAAAATCTTTTAAGGTTTTATCAGAAGTAGAGAACAGTTATAAGTCTGCTCGCCCAGGTCAAGACCAAAAATCCAAAATTAAAAGTGGAAAAACCTGAAGGCCCCTCAGCTACATAAAGACCAAAAAGACACCAAGAAAGAAAACAGAAACATTACCTCAGATACAAACAAGTTCATTGATTCCGATTATTAAACTGTGAGAAAATTCTAAAAGGCACTCTTTTGATTAGGAAAATTCTATCCAGAAGTTAACTACAACATCCAACACTGCGTACTGCCTTTTCCTTAATAAAGAAATGCATGAAAATTTTGCCAGATCAATGAAGTTAGGCTACAATGTGGAATGGTGAGTTGACTAAGCAGAGGGACCTATTTGCCCAAGCAGGCTTTGCTCAACTCATTCACTCCCTAAGGATTAACTGACATGGTCTTTCAACCAGAGTTAACTGAACAGGAATCAGCTCTGGGAAGTTCACTGTAAATAAACCAAATTCAAATGCTCAAAAATCTCCTTCATCCTGTTCTGCAGTAAAGCCTGAAATTACACATAAAAGAGGGGGAGGCTTTTCTTTTTTTACCCCTTGCAAGTGAGACAAAATTCGACACCACTATCAATATTTTTATTTCATTCTCAAGATTCCATTTCTCAGTCCCAGTGCACTCAGCCACTTTTGTCCTATATAGCTAAAGTGTGATGGGGAAGGGTCAGGTAGTTGGAGTTTAGCCCACTATTCATACTGTAGTCCATTCAAACCTTGTAAGACAGGTAGTGTGGAGTGGGCAGATAGGACTGTTACTTCTCTTCATTTTAGTTTCTTGAAAAAAAATACCTTGCTGGGTGCTTGTTGAGAATTATCAGTAAGACATGAAATTCAGAGTATAAGAGGCTGTTACTTCACTAATGTATCTCTATAATAAGCTGCAAATGAGTAAAACTAAGATTCAGGTAGACTGCCTGCATTCAGCACAGACTGACTCTTAATAGATACTTCTTTTTTTATTTTTTTGAGAGTCTTACTTTGTTGCCCCTGGTAGAGTGCCATGGTGTCATAGCTCACAGCAACCTCAACCTCTTGGGCTCAAAGCAATTCTCTTGCCTCAGCCTCTCTGGTAGCTGGGGCTACAGGTGCCCGCCACTGCTTGGCTATTTTTTTAGTGATGGGGTCTTGCTCTTGCTCAGGCTGGTCTTGAACTCCTAAGCTCAGGCAATCCCAGGATGCTGGGATTACAGATGTGAGCCACCTCGCCCAGACTTTTAATAAATACTTAACACTTTTTAAAGACCACTTAGGACAGAGAGATCTAAGCATGCAGAAGGACATCAAAATGCATTTTGGCTTTTTTTTTTTTTTTTAAGAGACAGAGTCTCACTTTATCACACTCAGTAGAGTGCCGTGGCGTCACAGCATTTTGGCTTTTGCTTGCAAACAAAACATAACGAACAAGATGAAAATGTCAAAAACGTACTGGGAAGAGGGAGTACCTCTATTATCAAACAAAAGGAAAACAGAAGTTGACTCTATGCTCCGTGAAACCTGAACTAAGAGCCTCTCCACACTGTTGCTGGTTCTACACACTGCTACTAAGTAGAGTTAACAGGTCATAGTTATCTTATTTTAATTACTAAAATGCCTGGAGGATATTATGTTAAGTGAAATAAGCCAGATAGAGAAAGATAACACATGATCTCACTTATATGTGGAATCTGAAGAAAGTTGAACTCATACAAGTAGACATGTTCTGGGGAAAAATTCTGGGGAATGGGAGGGAGAGTATGGGGAGATTTTGGTCAAAGGGTACAAAATTTCAGTTAGAAGGAATAAATTTAGGAGATCAATTGTAATTCATGGTGACTAATGAAAATTGCTAAGAGTGGATTTTGAGTGTTTTCACCAAAAAACACAAGGATGTGAGGTAAAAGATATGTCAGCTTGTTTTAGACATTCCACTAGATTCATACATTTCAAATGTCACGACCCCTTTTTAACAGTGAAAATACACTGTGGCATTAGGAAGACTGAGAACCACTGTGTTATATGTGCTATGACTATAAATACTTTTTGTCATTTAAAAATAAATAAATAAATAAAATCAAAAACCCTAATATGTTAATTTTACTAAGTTGGCTCAAAAACTTGTCAGTAGTCCAGGAAGTACTTAAAGCTGGTCACCAGCTTCCTCAGAGATTCATGAAAACATTTAGTCTTAAGGGGTTCATATACTGAGATCATCCCCTAGATCTACAGACTTCTACCTGGTAAACACGCCTTCCACTAGGTGATGAGATTAAGGTGATGGATTGTCGATCAACAAGGTCCAAGGCCTGGATAGCTGATGAGCCAAAGATAAACTTCAGCCTAGAAAATAAAAACACTTCAGATTAGAAGGCCTGACTTCAAAGTCACTTCAGTAACTTGACCCAAAGGATCATTATCCTTAACATTTAAAAAAAATTCATTTTAATTTGGAAAAAAAAAAAAAAATATAGCAAAACCTGTGGACAGACTCACTCCCCAGACAGTAAATAAATAACATTTATTTATTAACATTAATAAATTATTAACATCTTCTTCATATATTTCAGATCTTCCTGGATTTTTTTTAATAAAAGTAGACTATTACAGATAAAGCCCTCTTAATACTTCTTTGAAATATTTCCTATTCATCTTCCTGCCTTCCCTTAGTCCCAGAGGCAACAGTATACATTTGTTGGTTTTCTTCCTGTTAATGTTTTTATACTTTATTATACATAAAACACATTTGCACACACGTGTCTATGTTTGTATGTACACTGGCACATACATATGGGATTGTTTTATAAGTTTTAAAACATAAAAAGCACATTGTAAGCTTCTTTTGGCAACTTGCATTTTCCACTCAACACTTTATGTACTTTTTTTTTGACACAGAGTCCTTTGTCACCCTCAGTATAGTCCCATGGCGTCATAGCTCACAGCAAGCTCAAACTCTTGGGTTCAAGTGATTCTCTTGCCTTAGCCTCCCAAGTAACTGGGACTACACGTGCCTGCCATAATGCTCGGTTATTTTTAGAGATAGAGGTCTGGCTCTTGCTCAGGCTGGTCTCAAACCTGTGAGCTCAGGCAATCCACCTGCCTCAGCCTCCCAGAGTGCTAAGATTACAGGTTTGAGCCACCGCACCCAGCCCCTTCATTGCATTTTTTTAAATGTTGCATGCCGATCTATACTTCTTATTTAATTTTTGAATAACATTCCATTATATGTACCTACTCTATTGGTAGGTATTGCAACTGTTTCTATTTTATACTATTATAAAAATGCTCAATTATCCTTATCTATGTCCCTTGGTACATATACACGAAAATTCTTCCTGATTATCTAAAAATAGAATTTCTGACTCTTAGAATATATGCATTTCTCAACATTAACAGGAGTTGCCAGTAAAACTTCCCACAGTTGAAATAGCACTGTATCAGAGTTCTGTTTTTTCCATGTCCTCATCAATACCAGATTATCAGACTTTTCATATTTAATGGATATTAAATTTCTACTTTTTGGATTAGCAATAAGGCTATCTAGCTGTTAAAATGATATGTAAGAAAAAAAATTTTGATATTTGGAAAATTCTTATGATATGCTAGGTTAGGCACAAAATTATACATATTATTTATAATTTATAAATATATTTATATTTATATAAATATTATATATGCATATATATTTATATATATATGCATATATAAATGTTATATATTTAGAAACTCTAGTGGGCAAGGGACTTGAACTTCATGGCCTACAGACACATGAAAAAATGCTCAGCATTTTTAAATCATCAGAGAAATGCAAATCAAAACCACTTTGAGATATTATCTAACTACAGTAAGAGTGGCTCACATAACAAAATCCCACATCTACAGATGTTGGCATGGATATGGAGAAAAGGGAACACTTCTGCACTGCTGGTGGGAGTGCAAGCTAATATGTCCCTTTTGGAAAGAAGTATGGAGAATACTCAGGGATTTAGAAGTAGACCTGCCATTTGATCCTGCAATTCCTCTACTAGGTGTATATCCAAAAAACTAAAAATCACTTTATAATAAAGATATATGCACCAGATTGTTCACTGCAGCTCAATCCATAAAAGCCAAGTCATAGAAGAAGCCCAAGTGCCCAATGACTCATGAATGGATTAATAAATTGTGGTATATGTATACCATGGATTATTATACAGCCTTAAAGAAAGATGGAGAGGGCATCGCCCCCATATACAGAGGGTGGCGGGTTCAAACCCGTCCCTGGCCAAACTGCAACAAAAAAATAACTGGGCGTTGTGGAGGGCACCTGTAGTCCCCGCTACTCGGGAGGCTGAGGCAAGAGAAGCGCCTAAGCCCAAGAGTTAGAGGTTGCTGTGAGCTGTGTGATGCCACAGCACTCTACCGAAGGCAATAGAGGGAGACTCTGTCTCTACATACACAAACATGGAGACTTTATCTCTTTTACGTTTACACGGACGGAGCTGGAACATAGCCTACTTAGTAAAGTATCTCAAGAATGGAAGAAAAAATATCCAATGTTCTCAGTACTATTATGAAACCAATTTACAATCACTCACTTTCATATGAAGAATAGAACACAACTATGGCCCAAGATGAAGAAGGGAGGAGAAAGAGTTGGGAGGGGAGGTGGGAGGTTAGATAGAGGCAGGGTGAATGGTGGGGTCACACCTATGGTGCATAATGCAAGGGTACATGTCAGATCTATTAGCGTTCCTAATTCTATATAAAATCAGCACATTATACTCCATAAATGCATTAATGTATACATGATCTATGTGTTTATGATTTAATAAAAATAAAAAAAAAAGAAACTCTCAACCATGTTACCAACACTTTTTAAAGGAAATCTACAATTATCTCAAAATAAAAAGTTAAATTTTAGGCTTGGCACCTGTACCACAATGGTTACGGTGCCAGCCACATACACTGAGGCTGGCCAGCTTGAACCTGGCCCAAGTCAGCTAATCAACGATAACTGCAACAAAAAATAGCCGGGCGTTGTGGAGAGCGCCTGTAGTCCCAGCTACTTGGGAGACAGAGGCAAAAGAATCGCTTAAGCACAAGAGTTTGAGGTTGCTGTGAGCTGTGATGCCACAGCACTCTACCGAGGGCAACATAGTAAGACTCTGTCTCATTAAAAAAAAGAAAAAAAGTTAAATTTTAAAAAAGGCAATAAACCAAAATATAAGAGTGATTATTGCTGGATGGTAGGACTGCTGATACTTTATATGTTTTCCTTATTTTCCAATAAAACAAGTGTTTTCAAGTGTAGGTCATTTTTACGAACTAGAAAATAAAATGGCTGGATTGTACTAAAATTGAAAAATTAGTTTTAAAGAATTCATATGGCATGTGCCTGGGTGTCTGGCCCTGTTGCGAACATGTGCCACTTGGCGTGTGGCAGTTAAAAAAAAAAAAAAAGAGTAATAATTCATATGACTTAGCCAGACATGATGGCTCATGCCTATAATCCTAGCACTCTGGAAGGCCAAGGTGGGAGGATTGCTTGAGGTCAGGAGTTCCAGACTAGCTTCAGCAACAGTGAGACCCATCTCTACAAAAAATACAAGAAAATCAGCAAGGTGTGGTGGCATGCACCTTTAGTCCCAGCTACTGAGGAGGCTGAGGCAGGAGGATGGCTTGAGCCCAAGAGTTTGAGGTTGCTGTGAGCTATGCCACAGCACTCTACCAAGGGAAACAAAGTGAGACTCTGTCTCAAAAAAAAAAAAAAAAAAAAAAAATGTTATTATATTTTCAATGTTGTGGCATGAAAGAAAGTGACTTTTGATTTCTCTATTTTTTAATAGCTGTCCACTCTATTTTCTTCTCTTTATTCTTTTGTGTTTTCTTTAAAGTAGCTACAATATCTATAAATCATAATTGTTTTCTCCCTGCAGATAGACATACTTCTTCTAATTTCTTTTTCACGTATTAGTTTACTAGGTACAATTTCTAGAACAATGTTAAATAAGATTGGCAAATGGGACAATATAGGAATGACTTGTACTGTCCAATGTGTTGCTGGCTATTCATTTGAGACGGTTTTCTGTTATCATGTCAACAGGCTAGCATTCTTCCTTTTTTTCTATGGGATGCCACACCATTCCCTGTTCCTTTGCGCCCCCATCCTCCATCTTTCCTTTTCTTACTCACTGCTCCTCTCACTTTCTCATCTCTCCTCCCCAGATACAATCTCTCTCCTCTCTAATATAAAATAAA
The DNA here is from genome assembly GCA_963574355.1 of Loris lydekkerianus. NCBI lineage: Eukaryota > Metazoa > Chordata > Mammalia > Primates > Lorisidae > Loris > Loris lydekkerianus. The sequence continues at coordinate 20,813 of CAUYPK010039622.1, read as the reverse complement.
CTTATACTTTTATATCCTAACCAAAAAAACAAACAAAAAAAGAATCAATGTCATGAAAATATTGTTTAAGAGTTTATGTTGATAAGATTTGGCTTTTAAAACATAATGGTTTAAAAAAACACAACAGGATATGTACTTACGATAATAAATGCTCATCAGGAACTGTAAAAATAGGAATTGAAAAAAAGTTAATCATGTTAAACCAGTGTACTGACAAAAATCTTAAGAAAGACTACAACCAAAAAGACTTCTGTGTAGGATAGTAAATTGAACCTATGCACCTAGTTTTACGCCCTCCCCAAACCCCACTAAAACAATAAAAGGATTCTTTTTTTAAAGCATAAACTCCAAAGGATGAGAAAGAGAGTAACAAAAGCTAAGATACGTTGGAAGCTGACAGAAGAAATGTAATAATTTACAAGCTCTGAGAAAATTGAATCCTAAACTAGCAGCAGAGAGGGCCAAGTACAAATCTGATTTATAATCTATAATCCATCCACCCCTCCCTACTCTCGAAAGCCCTCAGAAATTGGTGGTACCAGACAGCTTTGACGGCAGAGATGAAGGAGAGATTAACATAGGAGAAATGAAAAAACAGAAAATCTAAAAGATTAAGTTGAAGAAAGTTCCCAGGAAATAGAGAAAATACAAAGATGAAATTTAGGAGCCACAGTAAGTCAGTCACAAGGACAATCAATACAGGGCATTCAATAACTGAACAGTTCAACTACCAGAAACACAGAGTGTGAGGGTTGAAAAAGAACTTTTTCGAAAATGTAAAGCCTCCAAAAGTACATCTCATGTCCCCTTCTTCAGGAAGCTAAAGTATATGCTCCATAAAACAGGATAGTAAACCAAGAAAAAGAAAATTATAAGATGTACTACACATTAGACCTAATATGAGTAAAGAGAATTCTCTGATAATAATTGTGAAGGGAACTTTCACGAAACAGCCAAGACATCAGCCAGTACATATTTAGGCAAGTCAGAAGGCTCTAGGAGAGATTTCTTCAGGAAAAGGAAACTGATAAAAACACCTCATTCATTCAAATGAATGGAATGGAGATTTACAACACTGGTAAGTGTGAGGCTGTATTAGAGGTAAACAAATAGAAGACTAAATAAGCAAACAAACCAACCAAAAAGTTGCACAGGAAATCCGGAAAAGTAATCACTGATTCCTGCATGGTTTTGCTGTGACTAGTTTATACACCATTATACAAGTGAATCTTGCGATCTTGATCTAAAAAAAAGTTACCACTGAAGAATGGGGGTCAGGAAGGATATACAACTATCTAGAACAAGATTTTGAAAAAGCAGAAAACACTTCTCCTGGAAATAAACATGAATCAACAGCAGTGGTCCCTGTGTCTGAGGCACCTATTATTAGGCCCCCTTCAAGACTATGTGGGGATTAATCCATTTTGACACAGAACTGAGTTCTGGCAATAATTGTGTAAAGTGACAGCAGTCCAAACCCTCAGGCCATCAGATCTTAAGAGCCTCAGAACTGCTGTTTGAGTTAGCCTTTTCTCCACTCTTTCTAGAGTCAAATATGTTTGAATACCGGGCTGACTTAATCTCTTAAGCACATATACTTAGGTTTTGTTGGTTTTGATTGAAACAAGAAAATAAAAGTTGGTTTACTTTTCCCAGTTCTTTAAAAACCGTAAGTAACTCAGGAGATAAACCCTTTAAAAAGTACAGTATGGTACTCACAAAACAAAAGCCACCCAGTGAATAAACTCCAGCAGTTTTGAGGCCTAATTTGACTGTTATTTATAAGGTGGCTATTTTTACATAGGAAGAGTAGTACTCATTAGTTGGGTGCTTTTTTTTTTTTTTGAGACAGGGTTACACTCTGTTGCCTGGACTGGAGTACAGTGACCTCGTCATAGCTCACGGCAACCTCGAATTCCTAAACTCAAGTGATCCTCCTTCCTCATCCCTCTCTCCCCTAGTAGCTGGGACTACAGGCACCAGAATGTCCAGTTAATATTCTGTTTTGTAGAGATAGGGGGTCTCGCTGTTGCCCAGGTTGGTTTCAAATTCTTGGCCTCAGGCGATCCTCCCGCCTTAGCTTCCCAAAGTGCGGGGCTTACAGGTGTGAACCACCGCGTTGACCTCGTCAATGCATTTTGGTTACGCTAGTATGCTGTGCATTACATCCTGAGATCATCTCTTCCCACTGACTTTGGCGAGCAGTCATAGGGCGTCCTCTGCTGGTCAGAGGATGAACGGCACTTTCACATCTGATTTATTCCAGCAGTTGCGTACCCATTTGGGTTTTGTAGCCCTAAAATTTTCTGGGAAAAGTGCGTTTAGGTATTAAAGTTAACACCATAATTTGAGAAATAAGCTCAATGATTCAAAATCTGAGCAAAATAATTCAAAAATCCCCTTTTCTGTAACTCTCTGTAGCACCGCCCCGTTCGCGGTGCACCCAGCACGTCCGTCCCCGGGGTCGCCGCTCCCCAGGGGAGGAGCTCCTGCAACTGCGCGGCGCCAGGTATCTGGTAAATGGATTTGACTCTTCACTCGCCCAAATTTCGCCTTTTTTCCCCCTTTAAACGAGCAAGAGATTTAAAGGTAGAACCGCACGGCAAAAAGTCACTGCTCCGCTACCAGACGCGCGGGCGGGGCGCGGACCCCAGCCCGCCCGAGCCCGGAGGTCGGCCCGCTACCCAGCCAGAGGCGACCGCCGTCCCGTACTTCGCGCGCTCTCCTGCACCGCCACGGCCATCTCGTTCAGGAGCTCCTCCACGACCGCCGGTAGCGCGACGGCCATGGTGCCCCGCGGTGTGCCTCCTGCGTGGTAGCCACTCCTGAGGGTAACGCTCCCACAGACGGCGACGGCCCACGCAGGATTCCCGCCGCCGGGGGCGGGGCGAGACGAGGGAGTGACGTCGACGCGCGTCACTGCGCATGCGGACGGGAACGGTGTCGCCTCTTCAGTCGTCACGGCCCGACCAATCCCGCGAGCGCTTCGCGCGGGGGGCGGAACGTCCCTGGGATTCCGCCTGGCCTGTGGTGCGCCGAGGACGCGGCAGCACCATGTACCGGTTCCTGATCCGGAGCCTGGGCCGAGGCCTCTTGCGGGCCGCGGGGTGGAGGTGCCGGGGCTGCTCGGCACGCCTGTTCCCAGGGCTGGGCGGAGGCCTGTGGCCGGAGGTGCAGGCGCCACCCTCCCGAGTCGCGCCGCACGGCGGAGGCCCGGGCCTTCTGCCGCTGTTGGCAGGTGAGGGGCGCGGGCGGGGCCGGCCGGGCGGGGACAGGGGCGCGGGCCGGACCCGGTGACCACAGAGCCCCTTCTCGCAGCGCTCGCCTGGTTCTCGAGGTCTGCTGCGGCAGAGGAGGAGCAGCAGCAGGGGCTGGACGGGGCCGCCGCCGAGGACGAGGCGGACGAGGTCGAGGCCGAGATCATCCAGCTGCTGAAGAGAGCCAAGGTGAGGCAGCTGCCCGGCCCTGCGCCCAGCCGAGCGCGGCAGCCTTGGTGGGCGAGGTCCGGCGGTCTTGTTGATGCCTATTTTCTCCACTTTTCTGGAGAGTGGCTGGAGACTTTCAGGGCATAATTGCCCATACTAAGAATTGTCATCCAAAGGGAAGGTTTACATTCCATTCAGGTTTGCTTTAGGCTGCAGTAAAACCTCGGTGGTCTCAAGTACAAATGAAGACGGCACCGCAGGCGTCAGGCATCCGTCTTTTATTCAAACGAAACATCAAGAATGTTTTGTAGCTGTTTTTATCACTTAAACAGTCAAACTAAAAGGGCATAATTCTGCATGTATATTGCGCCTGAAAATGCAATTTAGCGTTGGTGAACTGGTTTGATTTTTCTAAATTTTTCCTTTCACCGCATCCTTTTTAATTTTCTCTTCTCCTCTACTCCCCAGGTTAACTCTTTCACTGGGCTAATGTCAGCTGTGTCCACGTTTATATATCCACACTGTGGTGTGTTACTGACATGCCATCTCTGCTGTGAGGCCTCACTTGTCATATTTAACATGTCCCAAACTAAACTCTTGATCTTTAATGCCTCCCCGACATGCTCCTTCCATCTTTACTTTAATACCATCAGTATTTGAGCCTAGCAACCTCATAGTTATTCTTAAAACTTGTGGTACCTTACCATTGCCTCCCAGTACACTACAATTCAGCACCAATTCCTGTTGCCAACAAATCCAGTGTTTTTCAGATCTGCCTTCTTTTCCGTATCTCCCCTGCTGTTGTTACCTTGGCACAAACCATCACTATCACTGGCAGCCCTTCAGTAGTCTTCTGCCTTCCTGTCCCCCTACAATCCATTCTCCATGAAGCAGCCAGAGTGATCTTTTTTTTAAATACATAAATTGTACAACGTTACCTCCTTGCCTGAAAACTATGAATGTCTTACCACTGCATTTATGATAAAACACAAAGCTCCTTGCTTTGGCCTACAAGACCCTACATGATCTAAACCGGCCTACTTTGTCCACTCATTTGGTGATAAATTATGGCTCACCATCCTTGCATTTCTTCTGAAAAACCATTCTCTTCAGCTTGTAGGGGCTTCATTCATTCTCCATTCTCTGGGTCATTCTTCTCCCCCGTTCCTTACTTAGTGGACTCATTGTCATGGTTCCTCCCTGCAGTTTAACAGTTCCTTAGAAGTCTTTCTTGACTTCCGTTTGCCTTGCTTTTCTTCACAGCTCTTATTAGTTGTTAATTAAGCTTGCTTGTCCTACAGTCATCGCTAGCCTGCAGGAAGAGAGAAAGACAGGATGGAGGACAAGTAGCTTCCTTATAAAATATGACTGATCACATTCCTTCTGCCTACATCTCTTGGCCAAAACTTCATCATATGGCCACAGCTACAAGGGAGACTGACTTCCCTGCCACCTCTGTAGATAATGCCTGGTGCATAGTAAGAATTCAGTAAATATCTGATGAATGAATGAGCAGCTTCCTTCTATGTATTAGGATGTATAGTTATCCACTTCTGTCTGGTAGCACATGCATCTGCTTTCTTTATATTTCATCTTCTATTATTTTCTTTATCTTCTCTTTTCAGTTGAGCATCATGAAAGATGAGCCAGAAGAGGCTGAGCTAATTTTGCATGACGCTCTTCGTCTTGCCTATCAGAGCGATAACAAGAAGGCCATCACTTACACTTATGATTTGGTAACTCTTGTAGCCATTCTGAGCTACTGATGAGGAAGGGTGGATGCCAGGGAAGGGTTGTTCATTTTCCTGATTTATACTCCTGACCTTCAGGATGTCCTAAAGATCTTTTTTTTTTTTTAAACTAAGTTTTCTTTTGGTTTCAATTTTTTTTACCCTTAGGGTGTCACTTATAAGACCTCTCAATTCCAGACCAAAAAGAAATCAAATCATTAGCATTTGTTTCTTCAGTGATGAGTGGACCTGGATTTGATTTGTCAACAAAGTATGTGGAAGTATTTATTTCTCACACCATTGCTATACTATGTTTCTTTCTAGCAAGTTAATTGGTGACACACTTTTCACACTGAACTATTTTTGTATTTAGAGGGTGGAAGCAAAAGGGAATCTTTAGTTTAAAGATTTTAAATTAAGTGGAAATACAGTGCTCTAAACTGAAAAAAACCAATTTGTACTTTGTTTTCAGATGGCCAACTTAGCATTTATACGGGGTCAGCTTGAAAACGTAAGTATATCATTTTATAGTATCTTGAATTGTGAAGGATTAGTCTCAAGGGAATTGTAACACGGGGGTACAAGCTAAGCTGCTGTAACAAAGATGCTCCAAAATACAGTGACTCAAACAAGATAGAGATGTATTTCTCTTAAAGCCTTGTTCAGAGGTAGGCTAAAGACAGAAGGCAGGTAAGTATAGGCACTTTTGCTCTCTGGTCCAGAAACCCAGGTTCCTTCTAAAATATGCCCACATCTGCATGGTTTAGTTGAATCATCTGCAGTCTGTAGGAAGGGAGGAAGAGGATGGGGGGCAAGCAAATTCCTTGTAAAATATGATTTAAAAGTGGTTCACACTCCTTCTGCCTGTACCCACATCAGAAGATGTGGGACCCTGATATTTTGATCTGTTTTCCCTTCACAAGGGTACTTTCCTCTGTGTGTGACATGTGTATATGTGTTTTACAAAGAGTGAAGCATCACATTGGTACTTATAATCCAAGGTCATATAAGAGAGTAAAAGAAGAATCTTTTTGTTACGCTTTTAGGCAGAACAGCTTTTTAAAGCAACAATGAGTTACCTGCTAGGAGGAGGCATGAAGCAGGTAAGGACACTGGCTAGTGTTGGCCTCTCACTGAAGCAGTTTTGAGTGTAGCCTTGCTTCCTGAAAACTGCCCCCCATTGCCTATTATGTGCTTTGGTCACAAAAAATGTTTTTTTCCCCCTTTAGATCTGTGCAACAATTGCCAGTCTTTCACTAATGCAACAGTATGGTCACTGAGGAATTCACAGTTGGTTAATTCCTTTAAAAGAATAAAGACTATGGTTTTGCAGCCAAAACTAGTCTAGAAGTTGATCTGGAATATTTCATGAGAAAATTTTATGTGCTGTGAATTTCCTTCATTTCTCTTTCTCCCAACAGGAAGACAATGCAATAATTGAAATCTCCCTAAAGCTGGCTAGTATCTATGCTGCTCAGAATAGGTAAGTATGGTCAGCATCAAAGTGTGGCCGCAGCTAGAGAATAGGGCTGTGGGCAGAAAACTTTGGCCCTGAGATGTTATATAATCTTTATATATCTGCTGGTCATCTGAGTCTCCAAAACATTGGGTGTCATACTCAAAGCATTCCATTCTTCATTTTTGAAATTATCAGGCTTTTCCCGTTTTTGCCCCTGCTGTTTCCATTAGTCTGCTGGATGCCCCATCTCAAATCTAATCAAGTTTTTTTTGTTCCTGCTTGGAGGGGGGAAGGAAGTTCAAGTTAGAACTTTGGCTCTTGTAGAAGAGGGAGCAATGCAAAAGCTGCTGGGTATAATTCCCTTTGAAGAAGTCATTTGCTGCTATAAGCACCAGCAAAAGAGGAAGTTAGGTATAAAGTTAAAGGTGCAAGAATTGGTGTGGGAGTATCTGAGTGGTTCATTGAGCAGGTGTGTTTCTGGAGCAGGTAGAGATGCTCATAGCTAGTTTTCAGGGGGGAAGATATCTAGGAGTACAGGGAGACCTCTGGATAAATAGGTGCTCTTTTTAAAATAGTGGGTGAGTCTACATTCTTATAAAGAAGAAAAAGTTTGTCAGCTACACGAGAAGGTTTTTGAAAACAATTTAGCTGTGTGCTCAAGGCCAGGAACACTGTTGAGTGAGTGCCTTTCATTCCCTGTCAGTCTCTCTAGGTGGCATTCAGAAATGCAGCTACCTAGGGTAACAGAGAACTAGAGAGCTAGATTTGGGGGTAAATTTGGGGAAAGATCTAGGACTTACTTCCCTTAGGTTTCTATTGATAGTTACTGAAGAAGTTGGTGCCAGAAGTTTGGAGTGACTTCCAGTATGGTAGTGTAGAAAGGCTGCTCCTTCAGGCCCTAGTGCTGGTCCCTGCTCTCAGAGTCAGAAGCTCCTTGTGTTCATCAGGACCTGTTCAGTCTCCCTGCATTTTGATTGACCACTAGATAGGGTAGACTTGCAGGGGAGTCCAACCATGGCCCACGGCCAAATATGAATGCTTATCTAAGAATTGTCTTAGACAACTTGTTAAATATATAAACACTAATGAAACCTGCAGGGCAAAAAAAAAAGATTCAGGAATAATTTCTGTGATATCCACCACCTTGGATAAGCATTCATGGCCAGTGGTGGCTGTGGTTGCAGTCCACTGCTAGAGCTTCATAGGGCCTTTGACTTCAAGTCTTCTGACAATCTTTGAGCTTGGCCTATGCCAGGAAGCATAGCAGCTTGATCAGTCTTCCTTGGAGGAATAACAAACAAGACTTGTTGATAGAGTATGAACTCCCAGGGTAAGAAGCCCAAAGCTAGTAAGCAGTGTTGAGTATGACAAAGTCATAGTTTATAGGGGTGAAGGCTTGTGCAGTAGGCAGTAATAACTTGCCTCTTACTTACTATGTACTTTTTATTTTGTTTTGTTAAGAGTAACACGAGACCAGAAAAGACATAGCATAGAAAGTCTGATGTGAATTAGGAAGGAGTTGTTTCTAGACCTCTTGCTCTGACTGGGAACATCTTGTAAGCAGCCTCCACCTGTCCTGTGTCCTGGCTGGAGAGAGTTCCTTTTTTCAAGGTTTGGGTCTGGGGAACGAAGTGGATACTTCTTTTCTTCTGAGAGCAGAGTAGAATAGTAAGGCCATCAGTTCTACCCTGGCAAAGCACTAGAGGAGAAAAGATAGCTTCATAGTACTTATTTCTAGTAAGAAACTAGAGCCAAGCTAAAGAGTGAGAACCAAAACTGAATTCCTGAATGAAGAAATTTCTGTCATGATCTTCTGTACCTCTTTATAAAAACAATTTGCATACTTGGGTTGATTGAGCCCTCTCCAGTTGACTGAGGGTGTGTGTCACTGAGAGATGATGAAAACCATTGATATGTTAGTTACTAAAATTATGGCAGCATTCCTAGCTTTTTATGTTACATTAAATGGATGGCAGATTAACACCCCTTAGAGACTTTAAGCAAAATTCCCTCTTCTCATTTTATACTTCCTCGCTGAAATTACTTAAACCTAAGCTGGAAAAATAAAGATAAAAGAGTTTATGAAAGGTAAATGGCCAATTAATAATCTTTGTTTTATAGGCAGGAATTTGCTCTTGCTGGCTATGAATTCTGCATTTCAACTCTAGAGGAAAAAATTGAAAGAGAAAAGGAATTAGCAGAAGACATTATGTCAGGTAGGAAACCGTGAGTTTTTTCTGGACATTGCTTTTTCTCCACGAAGTGCTTTTTTATTTCACTTTGATAAAGGAAAAGATCCCTGAATCGGAAGAGGGAAAGTTATCCATTTTGGAAAATCAGTGGCTATATTTAAGGTCTCAGCATAGGATTTGGAATAAGATGTTTTGTTTAAAATACTTGACCACTATTTTGGTCAAGTGTTTGGTGTTTGTTTTTTCTTTAAACCCCATTGATGATATGTTTATAATTTATCTGTTAACTTTTAATTACAAATAACCTCTGTAAAATTGAGAAGCAGAAAGGGAAGGTTGTTCTCTTGTTGCTCAGTTCACTTATTAATGAAAATGCTAACTAATTACCTTTTGGCTCTGTATATACAGCAAGTTAAGAAAAAATAAGAGCAGCTCATTTTTTTTGTTTGTTTGTTTTAGAGACAGAGTCTCACTTTGTTGCCCTTGGTAGAGTGCAATGGCATCACAGCTCACAGCAACCTCCACTTCTTGGGCTTAGGCGATTCTCTTGCGGCAGCCTCCTAAGTAGCTGGGACTATACGTGCCTGCCACAACGCCTGGCTATTTTTTGTTGAAGTTTGGCCGGGGCTGGGTTTGAATCCGTCACCCTTGGTGTATGGGCATGGTGCCCTACTCACTGAGCCACAGGTGCCGCCCAGAAGCTCATGTTTTTATAGTTGATCCTCCTCATTCTGGAGGTTAGGAACAGAATGAGATGGGCAGGAACTTCTCCAGCTCTTGACCATTTAGTTTTTTCCTTTTTTTTTTTTTTTTTAAATTAAATCATAGCTGTGTACATTAATGTGATCATGGGGTACAATGTGCTGGTTTTATATACAATTTGAAATATTTTCATCAAACTGGTTAACATAGCCTTCACTGCATGTTTTTAGTTACTACATTAAGACATTTATATTCTACACTTAGTAAATTTCACATGTACCCTTGTAAGATGCACCGTAGGTGTGGTCCCACCAATCACCCTCCTAGTCATCCTCCTCCCCTCCCTCCCCTCCCTCTCCCTTTTCCCCTTCTTCTTGGGCTATAATTGGGTTATAGCTTTCTAATGAAAGCTATAAATTGGTTTCATAGTAGGGCTGAGTACATTGGATACTTTTTTTTCCATTCTTAAGATACTTTGCTAAGAAGACTAGGTTCCAGCTCCATCCATGTAAACATGAAAGAGGTAAAGTCTCCATCTTTCTTTAAGGCTGCATAATATTCCATGGTGTACATATACCTCAATTTATTAATCCATTCATGGGTCATTGGGCGCTTGGACTTCTTCCATGACTTAACAATTATTAATTGAGCTGCAATAAACATTCTGGTACAAAAATCTTTGTTATAATGTGATTTTTGGTCTTTTGGATATAGACCTAGTAGAGGAATTATAGGATTGAATGGCAGGTCTATTTTTAGATCCCTAAGTATTCTCCAAACATCTTTCCAAAAGGAACGTATTAGTGGGCATTCCCACCAGCAGTGTAGAAGCGTGGCCTTTTCTCCATATCCACGCCAACATCTCTGGTTTGGGGATTTTATCATGTGGGCTAATCTTACTGGAGTTAGATGATATCTTGAAGTGGTTTTGATTTGCATTTCTCTGATGATTAAGGATGATGAGCATTTTTTCATATGTCTGTAGGTCATGTGCCTGTCTTCTTCAGAGAAGTTTAGTTTGTTTCCCTTCCTTTCTTTTCTTTTCTTTTCTTTTTCTTTTTTTTTCTTTTTCTTTTTTTTATTTTTGGCCGGGGCTGGGTTTGAACCCACCACCTCTGGCATATGGGACCGGCGCCCTACCCCTTTGAGCCACAGACACTGCCTCTCCTCTTCTCTTCTCTTCTCTTCTCTTCTCTTCTCTTCTCTTCTCTTCTCTTCTCTTCTCTTCTCTTCTCTTCTCTTCTCTTCTCTTCTCTTCTCTTCTCTTCTCTTTCATGGAGCTTTGTCACCCTCAGTAGAGTGCTGCTGCTCTCACAGCTCACAGCAACCTCAAACTCTTGGGCTTAAGAGATTCTCCTGCCTGAGAGGAGGCTCCTGCCACAACGCCCGGCTATTTTTAGAGATGGGGTCTTGCTCTTGCTCAGGCTGGTCTTAATCCTGTGAGCTCAGGCAATCCACCTGCCTTGGTTTCCCGGAGTGCTAGGATTACAGGTATGAGCCACTGCACCTGGCCTGATCATTTAGTTTTCTTAAGCTGATTTGAAGTATTGGGCATTTTCAGATTTCACATTTATTTATACCTATCCTATGCCAAGAGCTGAGGAGATGCTAGGGGTATAGCAGTCAACTCAGTCGACTCTATTGTTAATATAATGTACCTTGAAAGAGATGTCTGTATCTAATTGTTTTCCTGTTTTCTTTTGAACATACAGTAATTCCTCCTTATCCGCTGTAATGTTTCAAGACCCCACAGTGAATGCTCAAAACCATGGATAGTACTGAACTCTGTATGCACTGTTTTTTCTTATACATATATGCCTATGGTAAAGTTTAATTTATAAGTTAGGGGCTGGGTGGCTTATCCCTGTAATCCTGCCTGCTGCGAGGCTGAAGCAGGAGAATTGCTTGAGCTCAGGAGTTTGAGACCAGCTTGAGCAACAGCAAGATCCCATCTCTACCAAAAATAGGAAAAATTAGCTGGGCATTGTGGTAGGTGCCCATAGTCCCAGCCACTTGGGAGGCTGAGGCAGAAGGATCACTTGAACCCAGGAGTTTGAGGTGCTGTGAGCTAGACTGAGGCCATGGTATGGTACTCTAGATTGGGCAATAGAGCAAGACAGAAAAAAATTTGTAAGTTAGGTACAATAAGACATAACAACAATGTCTAATAAGAAAATAGAACAATTATAATATACTGTTAATTTCACAGGTAGAAGATTCATTCTTATTGTAGATATGAGCAATCTCAGCATATGATTTTTTTTTCTGGACTTAATTAAATAAAGAATTTTGACCTTTTTACTTAAGGGAAAGCACTTTGTGACTTTTCTTTGTCTTTTTTTTTTCCAGTTTGTTACAGGGGTACAGATGTTATGGTTACATGCATTGCTTTTGTGCAGTTTGAGTCAAGGTTATATTGTGTCTATCCTCCAGATAGTGTGCCCCATTGCCTCCTCCCCCATTCCACCTGCTTGATTTCCATTGAATTTTACTGCTGTGTGTACACATGCACGTCTATCATCTAGTTCCATTCTAAAAGTGAGCACATGTTCTGTGCTCACTGAACACTGTATTATTCATATGTCTGTGCTATCTGAAATGACAGCATCACTGCTTTTGTGCTTTGTGGCCATTAGTTAGTAAAATAAGGATTACTTGAATACAACTGTAAGTTGATCTGATAACCCAGACAGCTGCTAAGTTACTAAGTGACTAATAGGTGGTCCCATATACAGCACAGGTACACTAGACAAAAAGAGATGATGTATGTCCCAGGTGGTATAGAGTAGGGCATTGCAAGATTTCAACATGCTAAGGTAACCCAAACTAGAAAAACTGTTAAAACTGTGTTATTGGTTTATTCTTATTATGAATATACAGGAAAGCCTGAAGGAACTTGCATATATAATACCCAAAATCATATATGTGTGCCCCCACCCCCAGTGGGCCAGCTGTTTGCTACAATCCTTCTGAACCCCCAGAGCAGACTGAATTTGCTATGTGGTATGCTAATATGCCTAGAAAGACAATAACCTGAGTTATAACAGAAGGAACCCCTAAACAAGTAAAAAAAAAATTATATACTATGTGGCTATAAAAAAGTTAATTAATGACTATGAGTTCATTTTTCTCTTAAGCGAAAGAAAAGTGATAATATAGTTAGGCCTTGAACAACGTGGACGTTAGCGGAACTGACTTCCTATACCAGGTGTCCTCAAACATTTTAAACAGGGGGCCAGTTCACTGTCCCTCAGACCGTTGGAGGGCCGGACGATAGTTTAAAAAAAAAACTATGAACAAATTCCTATGCACACTGCACATATCTTATTTTGAAGTAAAAGAACAAAATGGGAACAAATACAATCACACTGCCTCAAGTTTGAGGACCCCTGCTATACAGTCAAAAATTAGTGTATAATTTGACTCCTCCAAAACTTACTTAGTAATAGCATGCTGTTGGCCAGAAACCTTACTGGTAATAGAAACAATTGATTAGCATGTATTCTATATGTTATATATATTATTATATGTCATATTTTTAAAATAAGCTAGAGAAAGAAGTTAATAAAAAATAGTAACAATATATTTACTAATCAGTAAGTGGAAATAGAGTGCCATAAGATCTTTATCTTTGTTGTCTACATGTTAAGTAGGCTGAGGAAGGGGCGGAGTGGGGTTGGGTTTCCTATCTCAGGGGTGGTAGAGGCAGAAGGAAATCCATGTGTAAGTGAACTGGCATAGTTCAAACTCAGGTTGTCCAAGTGCCAACTGTATGTACCTTATAGCATAATAATAATTCAACAAATATTAATCATATGGCATATAAAACAGATTCATAACAAATGGTATGTGTTAACAATAATGACTACAACAATAATTGATACTTTTTATTTGTCAGATATAGTATTTTGTGGAGTTATCTTTCCTGAATATAACTAGTATATGGACATTTTTTCCATAAAATTCAGAGAAATGTATTATTATTATTATTAACATTATTATTATTTTTGGGTCATAGAGAGTGGAACCAATTTGTGCTCTTTCAAATGTAAATAAAATGGTTTTTAAAAATTAAAAAGATTGCAACATGGTACTCAGAATGGACTTATGGATTATTTCTGGAATTTTCTATTTAATGTTTTAGGGCCATGGTTGACTGCAGATAACTGAAACCCTGGAAAGTGAAACTCTGGATAAGGAGGGATAACTACGCATCAACCGTGGTTCTCCATCACGCCACTGAAGCCACCTTTATTAAAGTTATCAAATTCAGTGGTCGTTTCTCAACCCTTAACTTACTCTTTAGCACCTTTGGCTCAGGTGATCACTATGTCCTACTGGAAACACTTTCTCTTGGGTCTTGGGACACCTCACTGGTCTCTTCCTTTTCCCCTTCCCTACTTGTATTTGGTTTTTGGTGTTGTTTGTTTTTGGGATAGTCTCACACTATTGGTCAGGCTAGAGGGCTGTGGCATCAGCCTAGTTCACAGAAACCCCAAACTCCTGGGCTCAAGTGATCCTCTTGCCTCAGCCTCCCGAGTAGCTGGGACCACAGGCACCTGCTACATTGCTGATCTAATTTTTTTCTATTGTTAGTAGAGATGGGGTCTTGCTCTTGCTCTTGCTCAGGCTGGTCTTAAACTCCTGAGCTCAAGCAGTCTTCCTGCCTCCCAGGAAGCTTCCCAGAGTACAAGGATTACAGGTGTGAGCCACCAATGTCCAGCCCCCCCTTCTCTACCTCTAAATGTTGGCAGGCCTCAGAGCTGTCTTCAGCTCTCTTTTCTCTCCTTCCTCATACTCTAGAAAATATCACTTACTACCCGTTAGATTTACACCTTCAGCCCCAACTTGTTCCTAAATGGCAACTTACAGGTCTGATTTCCTACCTGACACCTTACTTAAGTGTCCAGTCGTCATCTCACACTTAACATGTCCAAAGTGGGTCCCCTGATTTCTTCTACACATAGACTTAATTTCTGTACTGGACAGCTGTAGTTCAGTGAATGGTGCCAGTATTAACCAAGTTGCTTTGGCCAAGAACGTAAGAGTGTTCTGTGATTTCTTCTTCATTTCTCATATCTAATCCACCAGCAAATTAGATTGGATCAGCCATCAGAATATATCCTATCAGACCACTTCTCATCTGCTTATCCTACCGCTATGACTAGGCCATTGTTTCTTGCCTGGATACCTATATGTAGGTATACCTCTTTACCGATTTTCTTGGCTTCCTTCCCTTCACTCCCTCACACAATCTGTTATCCATGCAGTAAACACTGTGATCTTTTCAAGACCTCAGTGTCTTTGCATCACCTTTAGTACAAATTCAGAATCCTTACATGGACCTATAAGGCACTTGTGATGAGGTGGGTGCACCTACCACGCGCACACTGCCTCCTGCTGCTCTCTCGCCACCCTGCTCTGGTTCTTGCTATCCCTGCACATTCCATGCTTGGTGCTATCTCAAGGCCTTTTTACTTAATATTCTTGATAGCCTCTACCCAGGCTATTCTCCCATGTCTTCCTCTGGCCAGCCCTTACTTCATTCAAGTCTCTGCTCAATTATCGCTTCCTCAGAGAAACCTGCTCTGACCATCTCTCTTCCCAGCTTTCTGTTGGTTTACTCGTTCATCCTTTTTCTTCATTACACTTGAAAGTAGAGGTTTGTGTTATGTGCTTGTGTTGTTTTGTTAATAAGTATATTTTTGTTCAAAAATTTTGGTTTTCATCTTTGCTAGACTATCCATTTTGCTCACTGCTAAATCCTTGGTCCCTGGCATCATGCCTGGCACATAATAGAGGTTCAGTCATTATTGGATGGAAACAAAAGACCCAACACAGACCAACAAATAAATCTACTTTGAGTGCAGTATGAAGTGCTTTGAGGAAGTCCACAAAAAGTATAAAAACAAGTCTAGCCATCAACTAAATCACTTTTGAACTATACACAGCCTTGCCCTCTTTCATTGATAGCATTGTCTGTAGTTTTCTTAAGAGTATTAAGCTATCTTCTCTGACTCCAAAAGTAATACCAGTTATCACCGAAGAAAATTCAGAAAAGCAGTAAGAGGAAAATAAAGAGCATCTACTATTTGTTTTTTAGTACATGTCTTTTCACTTTCTCTCCCCCATGCTATGTACACTTGAAGAAATAAATTGGGGATCACCTTATGTACTACTACTTTTTGGAACCCGATTTTTAAAAATTTACTAAAACACATACATTGTGATAAAACTTATTTCCAATTCTTACTGGAAAGAGCAAGCTAGTTTCTATTATAAAACACTATTTTTACATTTTATTAGTTATGCAGTAAGAAAATGCATAACTAGTAAATGTTAGATAGATTTGCTTTGTTCAAAACTACTCTGCTTTGACCAAAGCAAATCTATATGTGATTTCATGTATTTTTATTGGCATGACTAACTCTCTCCCAAGAGAATCTTACTTAACATCACATTAAAAACTGTGTCTAGGGTAGTTGGTTTATCTCTGTGTTCTAGATATATGTGTACTTACTGAAGAAAAGCCTATAAAAAATTAAGTGAAAGGCCTGGTGTGGCGGCTCATGCCTATAATCCCAGCACACTGGGAGGCTGATGCGTGTGGACTGCCTGGCTCAGGAGTTGGAGACTACCCTGAGCAAGAGTGAGACCCTGTCTCTAAAACTAGCTGGGTGTTGTGGCGGGTGCTGGTAGTCCTGGCTACTTGGGTGGCTGAGGCAAGAGAATCGCTTGAGCCCAAGAGTTTGAGGTTGCTGTGAACTATGATGCCACAGCACTGTACCCAGAGTGACAAAATGAGACTCGGTCTCAAAAAAACCAAAAAACTCCCCATAAAATTAAGTGAGAACTTCAGTTACAAAACAGTATAGTTAAGAGAAGCCTAATTTTTTTTTTTTTTTTTTTTTTTTTTACAGTTTTTGGCCGGGGCTGGGTTTGAACCCACCACCTCCGGCATTGGGGTCCATGCCCTACCCCTTTGAGCCACAGGTGCCTCTGCAGAGAAGCCTAAATTTTTAAAATATATAGATTAATGATAGGCATAGAACAGGGCGGCGCCTGTTGTTCAGTGGGTAGGGTGCCTGTGGCTCAGGGAGTAGGGCCCTGGCCCCATATACCGAGGGTGATGGGTTCAAACCCAGCCCCGGCTAAACTGCAACAAAAAAAATAGCTGGGCGTTGTGGCAGGTACCTGTGGTACCAGCTACTCGGCAGGCTGAGGCAAGAGAATCACCTAAGCCCTGGAGTTGGAGGTTACTGTGAGCTGTGACATCATGGCACTCTACCAAGGGTGATAAAGAGACTCGGTTGAGAATTTATATTTTGTGTTTTTCTGAATATTCTATAATTTTTTGTGATAAATTTTAATTTTTCTTTTTAAAATTAATTTCTATAGTATAAAAGTGATAGTATTACAAAGCTTAATTTAAAGTATCATTTCCCTGTAATCCCAGTACTTTGGGAGGCTGAAGTGGGAGGATTGCTTGCAGCTAGGAGTTTAAAGACCTTCCTGGAGACCCCATCTGTACAAAATAAAAATATTAGCTGGGGCCCCAGGCTCTATGGCTCACACCTGTAATCCTAGCACTCTGGGTGGCCGAGGCGGGTGGATTGACTGAGCTCAGGAGGTTTAGACCAGCCTGAGCCAGAGTGAAACCTCATCTCCACTAAAAATTGGAAAAACTGAGGATTGCTTGAGCCCAACTTGGAGGTTGCTGTGAGCTATAATGCCACAGCACTCTACCCAGGGTGACAACTTGAGACTCTGTCTCAAAAAAAAAAAAGTTAGTTGGGTGTGGTTGTGTGTGCCTGCAGTCTCAGCTACTCAGAAGGTTGAGGCAGGATGATCACTTGAACCCAAGAATTTGAGACCACAGTGAGCTATGATTGTGCCACTGCACTGCAGCCGGGGTGAGATAAAATAGCATATCCTTCACCTGCCTTCATCCATTTTCAACTCTTAACCAATTTGTTCCGGTATTTACCTTCACATTTCTAAATAACATATACATTTGCCATTTCTTGGTTTATTATTTTCATAATAATTTTCGATCTATGGAAAAGTGCAGATTTGGTGCAGGTTCTGGTTGAGTCAACATTATGAGTGTGTAAACCGCGTTAGCTGCTGAGCCAAGTAATGTGGTTACAGAATTGTAGTTCCTTTCACGTACAACCTTTTTCCCCTTTGGAATGAATTAGGCTTTTTTGTTGTTACTTGTTTCTTTTTTGTATGTGGCATTCTTTGCCTAACCATAGCACTTGCTTTCTAACAGTGTCTCAGGCACACTTTAGCTCACTTTCTACTGGCATGGCTGGCTGTAGGGACTCAGCTTTCCTCTTCTTTTCCTGTGCTTTTCATCTCCCACAATTTTTAGGCATTTCTCATCTCTCGTGATCCTTCTCTACTTTTATTATTCTTGTAGCTTTATATCCTTTTCATACCTTAACTTTCATTTTAGTCATATTTTGGGAAGGAGTGTAGAGACGTGCATGTTTTTAGTCAGAACCAAGATGTATACTAGTCCTGTCTTCTGTCAGCAGACATCAAGGTAGTGTCTGGATCTGTCTCTTTAGAGTAGATTCTACTCGGTGTCAATTTACATATACTGGTTCTGCTACTTACTTTTGTTACTTTGGTGGTTAGTTAATCCCTGTGGGCTTTTGAGCCTTAGTGATTAATACTCTCATAGAACCTAATACTCTCATAGGAATATATATAAATCTTTTAGAATAATACCTTATACATAATAACTGCTCAAAAAGTGTTAACTGTTACTAGTTTTTATTATGGTGGTAAGGCTGTATGCCCCTTTTCCTTGAAACCCTTTAATTTTTATAACCTTTAATACTTCTACACTGCTGGTGGGAATGCAAATTAATACATTCCTTTTGGAAAGATATTTGGAGAATACTTAGAGATCTAAAAATGGATCTGCCATTCAATCCTATAATTCCTCTACTAGGCATATACCCAGAAGACCAGAAATCATGTGATAAACAAAGATATTTGTACCAGAATGTTTATTGCAGCCCAATTCATAATTGCTAACTCATGGAAAAAGCCCAAGTGCCCATCGATCCACAAATGGATTAATGAATTGTGGTATATGTACACCATGGCATATTATGCAGCCTTAAAGAAAGATGGGAGACTTTACCTCTTTCATGTTTACATGGATGGAGCTGGTACATATTCTTCTTTGTAAAGTATCTCAAGAATGGAAGAAAAAGTATCCAATGTACTCATCCCTACTATGAAACTAATTTGTGGCTTTCACATGAAAGCTATAACCCAGTTATAACCTAAGAATAGGGGGAAGGGGTGGGGGGGGTGGGGGGAGATGGGTGGAGGGAGGGTGATTGGTGAGATCACACCATGCGGTGCATCTTACAAGGGTACATGTGAAACTTAGTAAATGTAGAATGTAAATGTCTTAACACAATAAGAAAATGCCAGGAAGGCTATGTTAACCAGTGTGATGAAAATGTGTCAAACGGTCTATAAAACCAGTGTATGGTGCCCCATGATCGCATTAATGTGCACAGCTATGATTTAATAATAATTAAAAAAAGGTTAGGAAAAAAATTCTGGCATCAGAATAGCTAGTTGTAACTAAAGTTTGTATATTATTCCTGTATTTCCTTTCATTCAACATTTATCCTGTAACAGGTCTGTTATAACACCTTCTTTAATGAGATATCTCACAGTTCCCTGCAGGGTGGGCTTGCCCTCCCTGGAATGACTAATAATCCTGACTTGTTAACCACAGATGTGTTCCTGGTGGTCTTTGGCTAGATTCCATTGCCAGGGGGAAGTTAAGGATTCGGCCAGAGATGTCCTTAAAGGACAGGGGAGAGTGGACAGCACAGAGTTGAAGGCAGTTACTGGGAATAATATTTGACTATTAAAAAAAAAAGAAAAAAGTTTCAGAGAAGCTGTTTTTCATATTTTCCTGATATTGCTATTTTTATTGTTATTTTTATTTCAAGTTAATGTGAGGGTACAATTAACCAGGAAACAGTATTTGAATTTGTTAGGTAGAGTCCATATTGTATTTGTGTTCCACAATCAAATGATGTGCCATATACTCCTACATTGTACCCATTAAGTAGAAGCACAACAATTCCCCCTCCACCCTTTTCCTTCCTCCCTTTCTTTCCCTCCCCCAGCTTGACTTGAGTTTTACTCCTTTGTGGGAGTGTATTAGGTTGCCTTATGGCTTCATATTAGTATTGGGTACATTGAATATTTGTTTTTCCATTCTTGTGATACTTACTAAGAGGAATGCGTTTCAACTCCATCTGTGTTAATGCAGAAGATGAAAAGTACCATCCTTTTTATGGCTGAAGGGTATTTATTCCATGGTATACATATATCACAGTTTTTTAATCCATTCTGAGTTGATGGGCATTTAGGCTGTTTCTACAGTTTGATTATTATAAATTGAACTGCAATAAACAATCTAGTGAAAACGTCTTTATGATAAGTGATTTTTTTTTTTTTCTTCTGGGGGATGCCAATTAGTGTGGAGTCAAATGGTAGGTATAATTTGAGTTCCTTGAGGATTCACCTTATTTCTTTCCAAGACACTGTGTGAGTTTCCAGTCCAACCAACAGTGGAAAAGTGATCGTTTCCCTCTAATACATGCCAGCATCCACAATTTGGGACTTTGTTATGTGGGCTAACCTTACAGGGGTTAGATGATATCTCAGTATGGCTTTGAATTGTGTAATTTGAGTGCTCTATAGATCCTTGTTATCAAGACTTTTTCAGATTTGTAACATGCAAATATTTTTTCCCATCATGAAGGTTATCTATTCACTTTAATTGTTGTGTCCCTAGCTGTGCAGAAGCTTTTCAGCTTAATTAAGTCCTATTTTTATTTTTTTAAATATTTATTTTATTTTTATTATTATTATTATTTTCAGGTTTTTGGCCAGGGCTGGTTTGAACCCATCTCCTCTGGTAGTTGGGGCCGGTGCCCTACTCCTTGAGCCACAGGTACCGCCCACTTAAGTCCCATTTATAAATTTCTGTTGTTGTTTCACTGCCAGAAAAGTCTTCTTAACAAAATCTTTCCCCAGGTTGACATCTTCAAGACTTGTTTCCACACTTTCTTCTAGGATATTTATTGTTTCATGTCTTAAATTTAAATCTTTTATCCATCTTCAATCAATTTTTTAAAGTGGTTAAAGGTGTGGGTCCAGTTTCAGTCTGTTTACTTGTGGTTATCCAGTTCCTCCAACACCATTTATTGAATAGGAAATCTTTTCCCCAGTGTAGGCTTTTGTTTGGTTTATC
>CAUYPK010039618.1:0-15596 GCA_963574355.1 Loris lydekkerianus | reverse complement strand
TCCTGGGCTGAAATTTGTTTTGTTTTAGGAGATTGTAGGTCAATGACCATCCTCTTCTGGCTTGAAAAGTTTCAGCTGAGACATTTGCAGTTATTTTAATACTCTTCCCCTTGTAGGTTATGATTTTCTTACATCTGGCTGCTTGCAGAATTTTCTCCTTTACATTAACTTTGGCAAAGTTAATTACAAGGTGTCTAGGTGATGCTTTATTTGTATTGAGTCATGCTGAGGTTCTGAAACTGTCTGCTATCTGAATTTCTGTAACTCTTGCCATGCCTAGGAAATTCTTCTCAATTATATCTTAGAGTAGAACATCAGTGCCTTTTGGGCCATCCTCTTCTCCTTCAGGAATTCCTATAAAGTGAATATTTGCTCTTTTGGTGTGGTCCCACAACTGTCTCAGGGAATGATCCATTTTTGCTCTCCACTTCTCTTCTTCTTTGTGCATTTGGGAGCATTCTAAAGCTTTGTCTTCAATGTCAGTGATCCTTTCTTTAGTCTGATCCATTCTGTTACTGAGGGATTCTACTGTATTTCTCAGATCTTTGAAGGCTGCAAATGCTTGTCTGAATGTGTCAAAATCTTTGGTGATTTTGTATTTGAATTCATTGAATTCTTGAGGCATCTTTTAAATTACTCCTTGAATTTCTAATTCCAACTTTACTTCCATTTGATTTTGATTTGTGTTCTGTTACTGTTTTTGTTTTTTTTTCTTGATTAACTACTTATGAGTTTACCTATTTTGTTGTTTTTAAAAGACTAGGATTTAGCTTTGTAATTTTTTTCCTAATGTTTGTTTTCTATTTTGTTGATTTGGGTTCTTTCCTTCCACTTAGGGATTACTTTGCTCTCCTCTTTTTAGCTTCTTGAGGTGGAATCTGGAATCTTTGTTTGTTGATCTTAAAAGTTTCTTCTTTACTAAGGTAAGCCTTTGAAAGTGTAAGTCTCCCTACCAGCATTGCCTTACTTGGATTGCACACATTTGTGTGTGTGTGTGTGTGTGTGTATGTGAGAGAGAGATTCTCACTATGTTGCTCTTGGTATAGTGCTGTGGCATCACAGCTAACTGCAACCTCAATCTCTTGGGCTCAAATGATTCTCTTGCCTCAGCCTCCCAAGTAATTGGGACTACAGGCACCCTCCACAATGCCCAGTTATTTTTTGTTGTTGTGGTTGTGATCATTGCTGTTTGGTAGGCCCAGGCAGGGTTCGAACCCTCTAACCCTCCAGTGCATGTGGCTGGTGCCCTTTGACTTTCTAGGAGACCCTGACAACTATACCCTAGCCAACTCCCTAAATACCCTACCACATACCAAGCTGCTGAGCTACAGGCATGGAGTCGATCCCACACATTTTGATGTGTTGTATTTTCACTATCTGTCAATTTGAAATATCTTAAAAATTCTTTGTGATTTATTTTTTGAAACATGCTTATTTGGAAGTATACAGGTTAATTTCTAAATATTGGGGGCTTCCCTAAATATGTTAATGGTTTCTAATTTAATTCTGTTTAGGTCCGAGAACCTACTTTGTGTGATTTCAGACTTTTTAAAATTCCTGACTGTTGTATTATGGCCCAGCATATAGTTTGTCTTAGGGAATTTTCTATATGTACTTGAAAAAAATGTATAGTGATACATAAATACCAGTTAGGTTAAGGTAAGGTGATGATGGTGTTCACCTTTGTGTGTCTACCTGGTTATTTCTAATTGACCAATAAGTTGTCAAGAGAGAAGTGTTAAATCTTTTACTTTGTGGAATTGATTCTTCCTCCAATAAGCTAAGCAAAGAAAAGGATTTATTCCACCTGATAAAAGGCATCTGTGGAAAAACCTAGAGGTGACACAGTATTTGCTGTTGAAATATTTAGTACTTTCTCCCCAGGATTAGGATCAAGATAAAGTTTTCTCTCTCTCTCTCTCTTCATTTCTAGGAAAGATCATACTGAGAACCTAGTGATGGCAGTAAAATAAGAAAAAGATATAAAAGGCACAAATATTGCTGGGGAAAAAGTAAAACTGTCTCTATTTGAAGAGGACCTGCTTGTTTACATACAGAACCTCAAGGAATCTACAAAACTACTAGCGTAAGTTGCAGGATACAAAAATCAATTGCATATGTATATATTAGGAGCAGAAAATAGGAAGATGAAAATTTAAAAAATTCCATTTATAACAGCACCAAATAAAATATTTTACAAAATACTTAATAGAAGATGCTGGGATCTTCTTCACATATAACTACAGAATATTGATAAGAGGGACATTTTAAAAGGCCTGAACACATGAAGAGACATTGTTCCAAATCACAATTAGATTAGAAGACTCAGTAGTACTAAGATCTTCATTCTCCCCAATTTGATATATAAATTTAAGGGAATTTCAATCAAAATTCCAGCAAGGTTTTATATAGAAATTGAGAAGTCAATTATAAAATTTACTTGAAAATGTAAAGACCTAGATTAGTCAAAGCAATTTTTTAAAGGTTGGAGGGCTGACATCACCTGATTTCAAGATTTCATCTAAAAGTCACAGTAATTGAGTGGTGTGGTCCAGTGAGAGGACAGGAACAGATAGCCCGTGAGCATAGCAGAGATGGTCACAGCAGTTAGTGATACCCTCCCTGCTCTCGAAGACCTGAGCATGCACCCTGGTTGGTGTTATTCACATGATTATATTCCCAGCCAAAGGGATTTTGCAGATTTAATTAAGGTTATTAATCCACTGACCTTAAAACAAATGGGGAGGTTAAAAACAGGAGTCTTTAAAAGTAGTTTTCTCTGGCTGGTAACAGAAAGGGAAGTTACATTTTACATGAGGTGTTTCTCTGGTTCTGGCTTTGAGATGGAAGGGCTGAGGTGCAAGGCTCGGCAAGTGGCCTTTCAGCGCTAAGAGCAACCAGGGTGGACAGCCAGGAAGAAAACAAGGATGTCAGGGGACTGTGAGGTGCCAACACCGTGACTGAGCTTGGAGGTAGGTTGTTTCTCTGAGCCTCCAGATAAGAGACCTGGACTCTGGACTTTAGGACTTTAAGCAGGTGAAGTCTCTGAGCCCTCCTAGACTTCTGACCTGCCGAACCTCCAGGTAATCAACTGGATGTGGTTTTAAGCTGTTAAGTTTATTATGCAGTAAGAGAAAGCAAGCACTCAGCTGAGTGCAATCTCAGTAATAAACCATTTGGTCTATTCCCAATTTTATTGCTGTTTTCTGGAATAATGAATGTGATTCTATTTTGTTTTTATTTTTTAGTTGTAGACAAGGTCCCCATTTCCTAAGCCATTTTGAGACTTCAGATAGATCGTGGCCCGTATTTTGGGGGGAGCTTCTCCACACTCTTGCTGTTCACAGTGGGGTCAACAGACCAGCAGCCTTAGTCTCTCCAGGAGTTTGAAACACAGAATCGTGCCACCCCCTCCCCACCTCTGCATTTTAGTTAGGTCCCTGGTCATTTGGGTGCTTGTTAAAGTTGGAGAGGCCGTGTTTTAAGTTGCCCTGAAGTTGTCCAGTGGGTGCTTATGGATTTTAAAACAAAAGCCTCCCCTCTGTCGGCCAGGTCTAGAGCCTAGCTTGTCCCCATGGTGGGGCTTTTTGTGTTCCAGAGTCTAAATCTCTGTCTAGATACCAGGAAATTTTACTCCTTCTGAGTTTTCCTCTTGGTTTCTGGACCTTCTCTAGGACCCATGCTCAAATGTGACCAGTGAACAGAGCCTACCCCTCAAGGTGCTGTGTCTACTCAGCTGGAGTGGGGCCTGCTGCCCCTCTATAGGAGGAGTGAATGTCCCTCCAGTTATATGTGTTTGAGGAGTCCCTGGGAGAGTGGTGTGTGAGCTGCCACAGCAGCTGCAGCCTGACACTGTCAGAAGCAAGTCCCCTGTGCCTGCCAGAGGCCTCTGAGGGTCCCTCTGCTGCCCTTGTGCAGGGCCCTGGGAATGGTGAGGGTGGCTCCTTCAGCTACGTGCTTGGTCAGTGCAGGAGAGTTCAGAGGGCAGTAGGTCAGCGTCCTCGGGCTCTGGGTCAGTGTCCACAGGCACAGCTCTTTGGGGAAGTAGGTCAGCGTCCTCGGGCAGTGGGTCAGCGTCCTTGGGCACAGCTCCTCAGGGCAGTGGTTCAGCATCCTTGGGCAGTGGGTCAGCTCCCTTGGGCAGTGGGTCAGCGTCCTCAGGCAGTGGGTCAGTATCCTCAGCAGTGGGTCAGTGTCCTTGTGCACAGCTCCTTGGGGTACACCTCTTCACCATCTCTCCTGTCTCTCCTGCCACAGACATACATCCCCAGGAAATGGACCCACTCTCTCCTCTGGGCTGTCACTTGGGCTGTTTGCTGTACCTGAGAACTCCTTGCATTTTGCTTTCCCTCAAGCCTTTGTCTAATTTTTAGACACCCCCTGAGATGCCAATTCTTCCAGGAAGCTTTCCTTGAATCCCCCTCCCTCCCGATGTTCATTTCCACAGTGCTTCGGTTACCTGTTGCAGCATAAAACCATTCCAAATTCAGATGCTTTGCTCATAGTCCTGCAGGCCAGAAATTTAGCCAGGCCTGGCTGGACACATTTTATTTGGGGTCTTCTACACATCCCAAGTTTGATGTCAGCTGCAGCTTTGGTCATCTGAAGGTTGACTGTGCTGACCATCCACACTGGTACACTGACACCACTGTCCAGTGCTACAGCCATGGGTTGGGAGCCCAGGTGGCACTCTGGCCAGAGCACCCTCACCTGATCCCTCTGTGCCTGGGCCTTCCTCACAGCATGGACCTGGCTCCGAGAGGGGGCATCCTGAGAGCAAGTGTTCTGAGAAACACCACAGTCCTTGAAGCTTTCTGTGGCCTGGTCTAGAATTCCCCAGGTCAGTGGGCTATGCTTCTAAGCTAAGTCCTCCTGGACTCCAGAGGAGGGGCCTTTGGCACCTCTCCATGCAGAAGTGGCAGACAGTGTGTGATCACATTTTGCCCACTGCACTGTCACCTCTGGGACCATGCCCACCTCCTGCAGAGCTGCCTCTAATCTTAAGCCTCCCCAGCACCAAGCCCCCTGGCCCTATGCACACGCATCTGTGGACTGATCAGAGCAGTTGAAACCCAATTCAATAAAAGTAGGTGAGAGGCGGCACCAGAAACATGCGGAAATGCCCCGTGTGTGACATGCAACTGTAATGCGTGAAACGGCACCTGCAGTACAGGAAGTCCATTCTTGCTGGTCAGGCCCAGTGTGTGCTCCAGAACCTGGAAGCCCTCCCTGGTGGCAGCCTATCACACACGTCTGGACGCCAGGCCAGGTGGGCAGGGAGGCCTGTCACATGCCCTCTGGCATGGAGGATCTGCGGGTCACCTATGGAGCAGTGTCTGCCCGCTCTCCAGGCTCTGATGGTCACCCCTCACAAAGGCAGCTGAGCCCAGACGTCAAGGGCATCTCTGACACAAGAGGCACACTGAGTTCTCTCACCAACATGCAAGTAAAATAACCTTCTGCGATCTTTAGTTAAACTCCCCAGTTTGCAGAATTTTATTATAGAAAAATGTCAATTTGCCCACAAACGTCCTGCTTTACTAAATGTAATTCCTCGCCCCCTCCTAGGGCAGGGGTGGTGGGTTTCGAGTTAGGGCGTGGCTCTCCTTTCTGCACACTGCCATGTACGCAGGAGCACGGGAACCCAGTGTCTTCCAACACAGCCATTTTACCACACACAGGCTGCAGCCAGCCAGACCTTTGCTGGGCAGGTCTTTGTGCACAATGGAGGACGTATACCTGCTGCTGGGCACCCTCATTTCTTGAGCATCTAATGCTATTCGTAGTCTGTGACAGAGTACAGAGTCAGCCAGGACACATGGGCGCTGCTAGGTCTCTGTGATGAAAGGGAGGACTTGGAGGTGCTCAAATCTGAAAGGACAGTCCTGACTCTTTCTACCTCTAGCACATCCTGCAAAAGTTGGGGCAGCACATGTGCTTCAGGAAGTGGTCAATTGGGTCCCTGTCCGCCCCCACCCCCTCTGCAGGGACAGACACAGGACCAGGCAGAGAACACAATGGCAAGTGAGGAAGCGGGGGTGGAGGAGAGGAGCAAGTTACACAGAAAGACGGCAGAAGGGGGCTTGGGCAACCTAAACATAAACTCTGGGAAACTCAGAGGGAAAGGATTTTAAAAAATTGACAAATGGAGCTTCTTCAGAAGCTTTGTGGCCTTGAAGGCATCATTCCCAGAGCCACACTGTCCACAGAGGAGTTGATTGTGATCTGAGGCCTCTACAGCTGAGATGTCAAATGATCTTTTAGGAGAGTTAACAACTGAGAGAAAGAGAAAACTTTCTTGGCTTGGGAGTGATGCTGAGTCACAGGTAGCCAAGGGGCTTGGGCACCCGTTATCTTCCTGTTTAGTGAAACGTACCTTTTTTTTTTTTTTTTGAAGACAGAGTCTCATTCTGTTGCCCAGACTAGAGTGCAGTGGCATCATTGCAACCTCAAACTCTTGGGCGTAAGTGATCCTCCTCCCTCAGCCTCCTGAGTAGTTGGGACCACAAGGCCTGGGTAGTTTTTCTAGTTTTAGTAGAGATGGGATCTGACTTTTCTCAGGCTGGTCTCTAATTCCCGAACTCAGGGGATCCTCCTGTCTCTGCTTCCCAGAGTGCTGGGATTACAGGTGTGTGCCCCTGTGCCCTGCAAACTGCTGAAACACTTCTATCATGAAGATTGGTAGCTAAAGGTCATTTTTGAGAAAAGTCAGATTCCAGTATTTGAGAAAACAGATCCCTCCCTCCCCATTCTTTAAAATGCAGTATATTCCTGTAAAATGTGAGTTGTCTTAAATGAGGTGTGGGAGCCATAGATCTTTCCCTGATTGTGTAGAACTGTTGTCCTCAAGCTCCTGAGAGCACAGGATTAAATATGCAGGGATTTTTTTGGCACCTGATCTCAGCAATTCAAGTCTGAGGTAGCAGACTTGCAGGTCTCGCTGTCCTCAGCAGGTGGGGACACTGTAGCCCCCCACATCCCTGCAGATCTGAACCCTCAACAAGCCTGGGGTCTTAGGGAAATGGCACAGGGATGCAGAACATCACAGTGTCACCTTTCCTTTTGCTCTCTTCACTCACAAAAGGGGTGGGGATGGGGGTGTCATTGGTGTGGGAATAGACCTCATGCATCTTCAGCCTCTCCCCAGAAGGCCCCCTGAAACCTGAGGCCCTGCATCCAGCTGCAGAGAAGGAGGAGACCCAAAATGCAGGAAAGAAACAATGAATGAATGTGAACAGCAGCTGGGTGCTCCACTGGAGGCAGAAGGCCAAAGTGGATGCAGAAGCCCAGGCCAGCCTCAGTGTCAGAGCAGCCTCGGTCCTTGAGTGGGAAGAGGGTGGTCTCTTTCATCAGGGGGCTGCCCTTGAGCTACCCTTGGGCTCATGAGGCTGTTTTGCTCCCACGCACAGATGCAGGTCTGCAGCTCCACCTCCAGCACCAACTCATGCCCTTGGCCAGTGAAAAGCCAGGGAGAGTATGAAACCCAGACAAAGGCCAGGGTTAGGCTGGAGTTCACCTGAGGGATCAGGCTGGAAGGCACCCCCAGGAAACTGGCCGAGCTGGAGCCCTGCCTGGCTCTTTGCCGGCTATGTCCTGCCTTGCCCCCCCCCACCCTCCCCAGTCTCACCTGGAGCCTCCCTCAGTCACTGACCAGCAGGTGCTCAGCATGGGGATGGGGTCTTGCCCTGGGGACAGGCCTTCTCTGAATGGGCATCTCGTTCTGGACACACTGAGTTCTGGACACACTGCACCGGGTGTAGCATAGGAGGACCCTCTGGGTGCCCAAGATTTCTGCCATCCATTTCCCCAGGCCTCTTGCCCCAAGCAGGAATTTTAGCTGATGCTGGAGACAGTCAGATATTTTTCTTTTTTTAAAAAAAGAAAACTGGCCAGACGGCCCAGTTCTTGAAGCATGGAAATCGTGTCCTTGGGGGTTGGTGGGCAGGATCAGCTCTACCGTTCTCTGTTGCCGACTTGTTCAGGTCCCACTCTGGCTTGTTCCTCCCATTGGCTGTGTTTTCACTGCACTTCAGGCACTGGGCTGGCTGGTGGGGACCACCCCTGGTCTTGCTTGCCCTCGCAGGAGGCTCCCCTGGGAGGGCAAGTGAGACTAGCACCCAGGGGAGGGAGCGGGGGGGGGGGGGCACTTGCCCTGTCCTGGTGCCATGGACCAGTGGCAGACTTGGGGTGCAGTCGTGAGGAATGTGGGCTGGGGGCAGGCACATAGTGGAAGCACTGGCAGGGGCTGTGCCCCTCGGGATGGGTGTAAGGAAGGCTGCCTGCCAGGCAGAGAGGACAGACTTAAAGGCTGGGGGAGCCTGAGGACAGCTTCCGGTTTGAGCCATTGGATGGAGGACCCATTTTCGAGAACAGGGGGAGGTCGGGCAGGGGTAGAGGCTGCAGTTTAATTTGGGATGGGTCAAATGTGAGATGCTGAGGGACCCTCTGGGAGCCCAGTGCAGAGGACTGGAGAGAGTGATGGTGACACTTAGTAATACAATGATCTCTGCAGCAGGGAGAGCTGGCGGGGTCCAGCAGGACTTGCCTGTGGTTGGGGACCTCAGTCTCTTGCGGTGAATCTTTCTGTCTTCTGAGTGTCACTTTTCACAAATTTTGCCACAGAGTTACGTTGCTAAATGTTTTCTTTAACTTTCAGACAGCCTCTTCAGCCTCAGCTTATCCTACGCTGTCTGCGGAATATCGCAGGTTTGATGAGCGGGAGGTAACTCTATTGAAATATTGAAATGGAAAGGTCTGTGAGTTTCATGCCTCACAGAGGGCCCTGTGCCCCTCTCGAGCAGGACCCTGGACTTCAGGAAGTGGCTGGACTGGAACTTCCGGCTGCAGCTCTTAAACTTGGATTTTGGTTCCTCCTCTTTAAAATGGGACCTGTAAGCCTTCCTTGTGGAGCCACATGGACTGTGGGCCAGTGTCCTGTGTGCACATGTGTCTGTCATTCCTTATGCACTTACGAGTCTTCCTGCAGACGACACAGAGGAGACACAGTCTCCATTTACTGGTCAACAGATGAGAGCGTCTAAGAAATATTACTAGATAATAACTCACAAAGATGGTCTCAAGGAGCTGGACTGTTTGAAGGTGACATCAAACTTCACATCTTAGGATATGTGCACAATTTGCCAAACATCCTACAGAAAATATCCTGTGTAACAGCTGCACTGCTGCCTCAGCAGCCCAGCATGTTCTGGGTCCTTGCAGAACAAAGTGCAAAGTGAGGTCCTTGGAGTAGCAGCATGGTGTCACCTGCAGCAGGTTTGCATGGCAGATTCCTAGGCCTCCCAAGGCTCCGGTGCAGCCATCACCCTGGCTACTGGTCCCATGTGGCTACTGAGTCCTTGCTGCGTGGTTAGTGCCACACAATGAAATCATACTATTGGGGTATGTTGGGTTACATAAGTATCTCATTACCATTAATTTCACCTGTTTTTTCCAACTTAAAAAAAAGCATGGCCACCAAGAAATCATACATTACACGTTACTTCTGTTTGTTTCCGATGGACAGTGCTGCAGTCAGATGATCATTTCAGAACTCCCAGCTTAGCAAGACACCTGAGTAATCTTGATGCCAGGTAAAGCCACTGTAGGGCCAGGTGGCAAACTACAGCCTGTGGGCCCCACATGTTTCTGCGAACTGAGTTTCATAGGAGCACATTGTGCCGTTTTGCTCACATATCCTGTGTGGCTCCTCTGTGCTTCGGGTGGAGCTGAGTAGTTACACTGGAGCGCTGTTGGCAGCAAAGGCCGTGAGCCACCGGCCCCTGTACAGACTAGGTTTCCACATGCCCTCGTCTAGGTGTTATTGTGTCCTGCCACCTGGTCTCTGCCCCCATGTGCCTGTTTATGTCCTTGCCTGGGAAGTCCCTTGGCATGGGTGCCCATGGTGCAAAGTGCCATTGGAGGGCTACCTCTCTCCTGGAAGTCACAGAGAAGGCCAAAGATCCTTTGGTCACGTGATGGAAGAGATTAAAAGATGATTTAAGATCAAAATTCCCCGGCCACACTGGAAAGGCCCTTTGAGGTCATTTGGTGCTCTCTTGCTTGGTGATGGGTAAAACAAGGCCCCAGGAGGAAGTGGGGGGTGGTGGTGGCAGCAGCAGAAGGAGCAGGTGGGAACCTGGCCTCTGGGTGCCACCTCTGGTTGTTTTTGTTTCCTCGGATCATGGTGTGGGTCAGTGCCACAGTGGATGGGAGGACACAGAAGTGTGGTGTGCAGACAAGGCAGAGCTTTGTCCCTTATGCTGACACCGCATCTTTAGGTTTGAGTCCCAATATTAGATTTACTGTGCAGTTTGCAAATAATATTATAAAGAAGACATTCAATTTTTATGTTAATCAGTGGGAGGCACAGATTGTGAAAGTCAGGACAAGATTGGACAGAAACACTGTTCAATTTCCCCACCACACAAAGTGTGGTCCCCAGACTGGCTGCATCAGCATCGCCAGGGGCTGGTAAGAAAGTCAGAGTCTCAGTGTGCCCCTGGGTGACGAGGTCAGGCTTCACGTGTCAGCATGATGCCAGGTGCGTCACAGGCACAGGACACTGATGACCCAGTAACTCTTCAGTTGTTTTTAAGTTTAGGTGCATCCTGAAATCCTCCACAAGGTTTCAAAGCTTCGGACATAACCATCAGGGGAGCTGCTGGGCATGGAGGCTGCCAAGGAACCTAGGAGGTTGGGTTCCAGGGCCCAGGTGGGGCCACTAGGCACTGCTCCCGAGTCACACTGCTAAAGCCCACTGCTTGGACCCTTTGCCCAGGATGCTGGGGGATCTTTTCCTCTATGGATTCTCTGAAATCCTTGTGAAACCTCTGGAGGAGTGACAAGGATTCTGGCCCCAGCTCCCACAGCTAGGCCATCGGAAGTAGATCCTTTTCTCTTAGGACAATAGAGGAATGTTCTAGATATTAAACAAGAAGTTGGCTTATGAGGACATAATATTTCAAATCCATGGGTAGTATATTTTATTTAATAATCACTTGTGCAAGGTATTTCTATGAGGAACTGCTTAAGCTCGTTATAGATACAAACTCATGAAATCCTAAGGATTCCATGGGGGCAACGGCACAGCTCTGCTAGCTGAGAGGTGCCCTTGATTGTGGGCCTGCTTCAGTGACCTGAGGAGTGATCTACCTAAGTTTTGAGGCCCAGTCATCACAGTGGTGAAGCCTCACTTTCTGCTGGCTCATTGGAATGCTCTGGGCACCGGGCAAGCAGTCTTGTAGAATTCTGTTTTTAGGCTCATGTATCTGTTGTGTGGTCAAAGCTAACACTGAGACACTGGTATCTGGGGAATGAGGATAGACAAATCTACTGCTAACTAAGAAAGGTAGTGTTACACACTGCCTGATGCTGGAGAGGGTCCCCTTTAACAACAACAAAACCAACTGACCGATGAAAGAAGACTAGTACAAAGACTCTGCATTTTAAGGCCCTTCTGACACCATTAATTCCCCAAATTGACTTTACTATCAGCTTCAATATACACCCAAAATTTTTAAAAAGCCAAAAAATAAAAGTTTAGGTCTTTATACCCTGACTAAAAATATAATTCAAAAAATATCATCCTAGTGTCTGAAGTCCATTAGCCAAATTAATCAAAATCTCATTATAAAACAACCTTACAATAAGCCCAAATATTTTTAATCAGCCCCAATTTATAACAGACTATCCAAAGAGTCATTTGACAATACATAATTTATGCTATAATTAGTCCTGAGAAAATATCACTCCTCCTTTAAGAAAGTCCAACATAAAAAATAGCACAAAGATGACAAATGGATTTTCCTGTAATGGTCCAAGCCCTTAAAAACATCAAATATCTTTGTAATATTTGTTAATGTCTTTAAAAAAAGTAAATTAAATCCTTTTCCTCTAAAACAACAAAGTCCACAAAAGTGACTAAAGCCCTACTTTGAAAAAAAAAAAAAATCCCTAATACAGATTTTCTATAACCATTCAGAGTGGCAATAAGACCGTCTTTACCCCTTACTCCAAAAGTATCAAATATTTTAAAAATAAATTAAAAAGTTCATACTTCATGACAAGCCCAGTCAACTAAAAAGACTACCAAAAAAGCTTTTAAAAAGTAATTGTGCTTTCCAGCCTGAGCCTGGCACAAAGACTCCTGCAAAGAAGAGTTGTGAGGAGAAGAAATAAGGGCTGTTCTGCCATCAGTGAAGTGGTGACCCAAGAATACACCATCAACATTCACAAGCGCGTCCATGGTGCGGACTTCAAGAAGCGTGCCCCATGGGCACTCAGAGAGATCTGGGAATTTGCTAAGAAAGAGATGGGTGTTGGGTGTTGGGCCCTGCTATATGGGTGTTGGGCCTAGTGCAACTTCCCGAGCCTGACTAGAAGTAAATCCATCGAGCTACTTCTGCGTAGCAATGACTCAGCAAGGCCCGGCCTGAAACTGCCTCTACCTAGATACAGCCAATGTGGTACCATGCCATTGGTCTAACCCTGTTACCACCCATCACACCACCTCATCCCCCACCTCCTTCACCTGCCCCTTCCCCACGCTGTATATAAGCGGCTGCTTGACGCAATAAAGTTGAGTTCCCGCTTCGATAGACTCCTGGCTCCGTGTGTTCCTGTTCGGGCCGCGACGCTCACCCTCCTGCTTAGCCCCGGGTATAGAGTCAGGCTGGCCCTGCTCTCCCCTCTTCTGGACCTGCCGGATAGCCCGGCAGATGGGGACTCTGGATGTGCGCATTGATATTGGGCTCAACAAAGCTGTCTGGGCCAAAGGCATAAGGAATGTCCTGGGGGGGCAAAGACAAGCTGGCTGACTGAAGCCAGCTTTCCACAGAGGCTCCTGTCCAGAAGGAGAGTTAAAGGACAAAAATTTAGCAAGTAACCTGGTGGATTTGAGCTGCACCAAGAGAGAAGGTTGAAGAATGCACATCAATCCAGCTGAGGTGAGCTGCAACCACAAGGATGCAAACAAAAGGTACAAAGTCCATCACCAAGTGGACAGGAGTCCCCTCCCCCATGAGAATGGCTCGGAGTGCCCCACAAACAAACTGGCAGAGTTCAAAATTCCTCCCACTACACTCCATGGGAGAGACCCTCTAAAAACTGGACCTACCTCCCCTACTAGGGTGCCATGGCATTCTCTTGCCAGGCATAAAACTGTATAAAACTGGATAAAACTGTATATATTCTCTCCCTGCAACTCTGAGCTCCCAGCGCTCCCCTCCACTGTCACTCTGAGGTCTAGAGGCCTGTCCCCCAGGAGTTCAGATTCTTGGGTGATTTCTTGAGGGGTGTGGACAGTGCCTAAACTGCAACTGGTCAGTGCTGACTCTGGGGCACGGGAGCGAGGAGAGGATGGTTGGCTGAGAGGGAGCCACACCAGAGCAGCAGTTCCCTGAGGCATGAAGCGGCAGCTGTCTTTTAGCAGCAATACGGCCAGGCATAAAGCTGTGCAAGACTGTATATATTCTCTACCTGCAACTCTGAGCTCCCAGCACTTCCCTCCACTCTCACTCTGAGGTCTGGAGGCCTGACCCCCAGGAGTTCAGATTCTTGGGTGATTTTTCGAGGGGTGTGGACAGTGCCTAAACTGCAGCTGGTCAGTGCTGACTCTGGGGGGCAGGAGCAAGGAGAGGAGGGTCAGCTGAGAGGGAACCACACCAGACCGGCAGTTTCCTGAGGCTCGGAGTAGCAGCTGTCTTTTAGCAGCAATACCGCTCACTCCCAGATATTCTGAAGCCACACCCTATGTCTTCCTGGGCAACCAGAGGAGGCCGGCAACCACCCATGAGTAAAGGAATTGACGGAGGCAGTACTGACTCACAGACCTGGGAAGCTCCCAGGGCAGGGCTGACCCAGAGGACCGCTTTACTGAGCCTAAGATGCACCTGGCCCTTGGGAGATTGTCAGCCTATAGACAAAGGAAGGCAGCAGGATGGAACTGACAGGTAACCAATACAAACCTGCACGAGCAAAGACAGGACTTTGGAATTCAAAACAGCTTCTCTTCTGCAGGGGAATTTAGCAGTTCTGTTCTGTTCTGTCAGTAACATCAATCAGGGGCGGGGCTGGACCTGAGTGAACACCCTCCAACCTTCACCAAGTGCCTGAGGCTTCTCCTGCGAGATAGAGGCAGAGTGCAGAGGCCTGGAAGATTTCCTTGTGATTCAGGCAGGTGCAAACCCCTGGAGTATCTGTTCACTACAGGAAACTGGGTCAGCCAACTGCAGGACTATCAGTGACGGGGTGTGACAGAGGTGCAAGGTGGGGAAAGAGGCATCAACCTTCCCAGACTGATTGGGTGGAGCAAGCCATATCAGAGTAGTCACCAGACCCCTGTGATCCAGTTCCCAGAGACCTCTAAAACTCTCCCACCCAAGATAGGTGCTGACTGAGACAATTGATTTGGACCTTTTGAACTGAGCCAATTGCCTGAGGAATATTTAGGTGGTGCCCTGGGTGTGTGGTTGTAGGAAGGTTTGATTTTCCTTTTCCAATTGTTGCATGTGGTGGGCAGGGTGACTTAATTGCTGGTATTTCTCCACAGCTGAGACTTCAACCTAGAGTAACTGTTTCACTAGGGTTGAACAGAAACCAGCTGAAAATAAGGCAGAACCACTTAGCCCCACCACATCAAACAGGGCCCCAGTTTCTCAGGCCATAGCACTGTATGGGTCCTTGACAAAGCACCATGAAAAAAATCAAACACTGTAAAACAGTCATGGGGCAGAGTCAGTGGGAAAACTCTGGTAACATGAACAACCAGAACAGATCACCCCCTCCTCCAAGGAAAGATATGCCAGAAGTAATTGAAGATCCCATTCATAAACAACTGGCTGAGATGTCAGAAATTGAATTCAGAATTAGGATTGCAAACAAGATTAATAAAGTGGAGGAAAATTTGGAATTAGAACTTCGAGCAGCAATTCAAAAGTCAGAATTAGGAATTTGAGGAGAAACTCAAAAGTGGTCTCAAGTTTTAACAAAACCACCAAAGACTTAGACACACTGAAGCAAGAATTTTCAGCCCTCAAAGATCTGAAAAATATAGTAGAATCCCTCAGTAACAGAGTGCAGCAAGCAGAAGAAAGGATTTCTGACATTGAAGACAAAGCCTTTGAACGCTCCCAACTCTCAAAGAGGAAGAGAAATGGAGAGCAAAAATGGAGCATTCTCTCAGAGAGCTCTGGAATAATTCAAAGAAGGCTAATATACTACGCATTGGAATCCCTGAAACCGATGAAGTGGCCTCGCTAGGCACAGAGGCTCTTCTCCATGAACTTATGAAAGAGAATTTTCCAGACATGCCTAGAGATTCTGAAATTCAGGTAGCAGA
This sequence comes from Loris lydekkerianus, assembly GCA_963574355.1. Classification (NCBI taxonomy): domain Eukaryota; kingdom Metazoa; phylum Chordata; class Mammalia; order Primates; family Lorisidae; genus Loris; species Loris lydekkerianus. Next base: position 259 of record CAUYPK010039618.1, on the reverse strand, counting down.
CAGCTTCAGAACCCCAGCACAACTCAACCCCAATGAGACATCCCCCAGGCATATCATAATTAACATCACTAAAGTTAATATGAAGGAGAAAATTCTCAAAGCAGCCAGACATAAAAAAGCCATTACCTACAAAGGGAAGAATATTAGAATGACTGCAGATCTCTCTGCTGAAACTTTTCAAGCCAGAAGAGGGTGGTCATCGACTTTTAATCTCCTAAAGCAAAATAACTTTCAACCCTGGATCCTGTATCCAGCTAAA
>CAUYPK010039617.1:0-20836 GCA_963574355.1 Loris lydekkerianus | reverse complement strand
TGAATTTCGGCTCTTTGCCTCTTATCATTATTTTGTATACTGTGGCTCTTTGCCAAGTTTGGATTTTGTTATGCTGCTTCTGAGGAGGGACCTCTGAGGAGCGATCTCCGAGCACGTAGTTGAACTTGTTCGCCACCCCTGTTAGACCATCAGTTTTATTCCCCTGCTCCCCTTTACTTCTCTCCAGACTCTAATTAGATTTTCCTTTCCATAACAGAATCTTCAGGAATCTGCTCTTTATCTTTCTACTTTATACTATAAATACTCTTAAGCTTTGCTTCCTCTTGCCTCAAAAATTTGCCCCAATCTCAAGTCTCTACTGTCTTGCTTCATTTGAGTCTCTATCTCAACTTACAGCACATTCCTGTTTGGGTTCTAGATCATTATCCCTAGAGCCACACAGCTTTTACTTAGATCAAAGTTGAGTTCCACCTTACAACCCACAAATGAAGTTGATCAGAACATAGGAGATTGGCAAAGGAAGTAAAAATCAAGTAGAGAAATAATTCCAAACTGTATCCTAGGAGACTTAGATCCTCGTTTCTTGTCTGCCATGATCATAACTAACATCAAGCAATAAGTGCTGTGGTGGCACCTGTGGCTCAAGGAGTAGGGTGCTGGCCCCATATACCAGAGGTGGTGGGTTCAAACCTGGCCCTGGCCAAAAAAAAAAAAAAAAAAGCAATAAGTGCTGAAAACAACAAGCCCCATGCGGCACTGGATAAATTACTAAACCTCTCTTTGCTTTTGTTCTCCCATCTGTCAACCAAGAATAATACTGCTTGCTCTTTGGCTCCTAAAAGTATTAGAACAAGGAAAGCTTTCCTCCCTAAAAACAAAACAAAAACAATAGTGTCTTTCCATAATGATAAAAAAAAAAAAAAAAGTCAAAATATATCTCCTGACAAACAAAAAACAGTGATCCAGGTCTGGTATCAGATGTTAATCATGATACCAGGTTACTACATAACCAGGGATCTGGGCTAGAACTGTGGCTCTAAATTAGCTCTGGCATGCCCAAATACAGTGCAGGTGCCAAGCACAGCACTGCAGATTATACAACAAAGGTCTCCCCTACCCCCAAACTAGAAAGTTTACCAGATGCTACCACCAGGATTCAGCCATGGCAATAAGGAGCTTAAAGGTGCTGGCTCATCCAGATTCCTTTTGCAAAAGTTAAGCTCTCTACCATGGTAACCCATTGGCTCTATTCTCTTACATTTCCTAAGTCTACCCTATGGGTGGCATTCCAAACCCCTGAAAGATAAGGATCTGCACCTGAACTCTGGACCATGGCTCTTTACCTGCCACTATCTCTAGGCTGTCAGTCACGGTTACTTTGCCTATTTTCAACTTGTTTCTGCATCTCACGCTCCAGGAGGGACAGAAGGCAGAAAGGTACTCTTTCATTTTGAAGCCAGCTTTCCCTACATCTTTCCTTTATTGTCTCCCCACATAAATTTCCCTTTAAAAGCGTATGTCATTTTCTGGCCCTTTAAATCCCCACACCCCACCTCACTGAGCTCCCTTAAATTCTCCACACTTTCTCCCTCCTCACTCGCAGTTCCCCTTGCTACCCTCAGGGAGTTTCTCCATTCCTTTCCGGGTGTCCTTCTTCACGTCACACTTCCCTCTGCAATACGACTCTAGTCTCATCTTCTTTCCCTTTCCCAGGACACCTCCGCAGTAGGCGAGCCCCTCACCACAGCGCGCGAGTGTCTCCTGGCCTCCCCGCCGCCTCCCACCTCGGCTCCCTTCCTTCCCCTCTCAGAGCCTGGACCTCCTCGTCCGCCCGGGTTCTCCAAGATCTCCCCAAGGCGACCCTCCGCCTCTCCTCGGTCCACTCACAGGAGGCCGGAGCAGGTGGTGCAGACGAAGCTGCCTACGGTGATGTCCACGTAGGTGACCCCGCGCTGGGCACACTCGAAGCAGTGGCGATTCCCGGCCTGGCTGCAGCCGCCCAATTCCCGCACTCGGCGGCACCACACCTCTGAGGCCGCCTCCGCCTCTGACTTCCCCCCGCCGGCCCCGCCACCCGGGGCTGGGCCCTTCTTCGCCGCCATCACCATTGCTGCTCACGGTCTTCCCGCAAATCAGCCAATGCCCCTTTAACCACTGCTACCTTCCCGCCTCCTCAGCCGCCTTCGCAATCCTGGCTCCGGTGACAGAAGCCGGTGGCTTCCGCGCAAGACTCCACCACCCCCAGCACACCGCCCCGCCTCGTCTGTTCTGCACGATAATTGGCTAGTCTTCTCCTACCTCCTTACTCTGATTGGTCTGACCTGGGATGGTCCCGGTTGCAGGAGCCACTAACACCACGCCCCACTGCCTTCAGACTTCTGGTCTCTCCCATTGGCCGGCAGGGACCCGAACCGAGAGAATTCTGTGTGCCCTTTGCTTGTCCCCGCCCTCTCTCGCCACCTCCTCCACTAAGGCCGGCTTCCCTGCTTGGATTGGTAGGTAACAGTTCGGCACTAGGGCTCCGACTTTAACTCTGATTGGCTGTCAAAGCTGCAAAGTTAGCGCGCGAGACCCAGAGGAGGTGTCCCGCTCATGCGCAACTCGCCCTCCCGACAGAAGATGTTAATTCCCGCCAAATTTAAAAGTCCTATTTGAGACTGCAAAGTGGCACACAAAGCAGAAGAGATGTGGCAAGTGGGGCCGAGGGAGGAGGGGGAAAGAAGAGAACCCTAAAGGAAGAAAGGAGTGCTTTGTTAACACTATTTCATTAACTCCTACTCACGCCATAGGTGGACTCCTCATTTTAAACAGTTTTATGTTCAACAACTTGCAAAAGATCACACAACAGATACGTGGCCCAAGATTTGAATCCGAGTCTTCTAACTTTAGAAATCCTGCTTTTAACCACCATACTAAGTGGAATAGTATTTAATTATTTATTGTATACACACTTATAGAGTGTCTACTAGGTTTCAAGAATGTCTTAGATACTGGAAGCACAACAGTGAACCAACCCAACTTCCTATCCCTTGTGGAGCTTACATTTTAGTGTGTGTGTGTGTGTGGGGGGAAGCAGACACTAAACAAATTGAAGAATCATCAGTTAGTGATAAATTATATGCAGGGAATTAAAGTCAAGTCTTGGAAAAGAGAACGACTTATTAGGTACTTTAAATTGAGTCGTTGAGGGGAACCATTTCCAAAACAGTGACATTTAAGCTAAGAACTGAATAATAAAAAGGAGTCAGTCATGAGGAGATCTGAAGAGGATCATCCCAGGCAGAGAGAGAACTAAGAGAAGCACCAGAGCAAGAAGAAGCTTGCTGTGTTGAAGCAGCAGAAAGAAAGCCAGCGTGGTTGCAGCATGGTGAGTGATAGCAGAGTAGAGGTGATTATCCTGGTAAGGAGTTTGATTTTCTTCCAAGTGTCGTGGAAAGCTATATTAGTTAAATTAGGTTCCACTGTTAAATTAGGAAAACCGCATACTATGTCAGGGACCCAGGCTCCTTCTATTTGGTTGCCCATAATGCATTACCTCCGCTCCCTGCTGCTCTAACAGGCATAACAGGGCTAGCGGAGCAGGGAGAGCCTGCTGTCTTTAAGAACATGCTAGGAAACTGCAAGAAACCTCACTGGCTCTCGTCTCACCAGGTAGAACTTAGGAATTGAACATATCTAAGTGTGAGGAGGGACTCTGGAAACTGTAATCTTTCTTCTGGCCTTCTCTGTGTTCTTTATTCTGGACTTCTATGTGTTCAGAGATTCTATTATCAAGATAGAAGGAGAGAAGGGCTGTTACAATAAGCTATAGTCTCTTCCCCAGAAGCCATTATAAGAGTCGTAGCAGAGGCAAAACACGATCTGAGTTTCAGTTTTGAAAAAAATAATCATTCCGTCCACTGTAGGAGAAATGGTTATAGGTGGGTAAGATTGGGACTAGGGTAATTAACAAGTGATTTTTGTAGTTCAGGTGAAAGATGATAGTGGCATAGAACAGAGTGGTAGAAGTTCATTGGAGAGAAGGAGACGAAAAATCCACAGGACTTGTTAATGGATTAATTGTAGGAGGTGAGGGAATGAGGAACCAATAGCAAGCTCTCTAGAGAAGTGCTGTTGGTAGAATGTTCTGTGTTGATGGATATGTTCTGTATCTTACTGTATAATATGGTAGCTACTAGCTACAGGTGGCTGTTGAGTACTTGAAATGTGGCTAGTAAAACTGAGAAACTGACATTTTTAAAAACTTTATTTAAGGGCGGCACCTGTGGCTCAGTGGGAAGGGCGCTGGCCCCATATACTGAGGGTGGCGGGTTCAAAGCCGGCCCTGGCCAAACTGCAACAACAACAAAAATAGCCAGGCGTTCTGGCAGGTGCCTATAGTCCCAGCTACTTGGGAGGCTGAGGCAAGAGAATCGCCTAAGCCCAGGAGTTGGAGATTGCTGTGAGCTGTGACACCACAGCACTCTACCAACGGTAATAAAATGAGACTCTGTATCTAAATAAACAAATAAAAATAAATAAATAAAACTTTTATTTAAATTTAAATAGCCACATGTGGTAAGCAGCTAATACATTGGAGATAGTAGCTCTCGATTTTTGTTTTGAGTAACTGGGTGGCTCACGGTGCCATTAACTGAAAAAGGGGATTCTAGGGGATGTTGATAGCTAGAAATCAGCAGCTTTTCTTTGGACATGTTGATTTGAGATCCTTATGAGGCCTCTGAGGGGTTTATCATGCAGACAGGTATATGTATATTGTGGAGTTCCAGGTGAGGCCAGAGCTGGAAATGTAGGTTTTGGAGACATCAGTATATAGGTGTTATTTAGAGCCATGAGACTGGATGGGGTTGCTTAAGTACAAGATGTAAACAGACTAGAAGAGGGACCAGAAATAAGCCCTGGGCACCCCCAGCAAGTGCTTTGTTCCCCTTCTTCGGTTATTACAGTCACAGATGTATTTCAGCAACTCTAAAAGAAGACAATACCAAGTCACACCCAGATGTGCAGATCGGACATCTCAGCCCACTTTATTATTATTAATTTTAATTTTTTAGATCTGGCCACTTTAAGCATTCCTTCTAAACTACAGAGTTCACAATTTCCAAATGCTGCCATTTCTCCTATAGATCCTTGTTCACCAAGGGTTATTTCTTACTATCTTGAAACCTTGAGTGAATCAATAACTGCAGTTTCTACACATAGTGAGCAAAAAAAATTAGGATGTTAATAGATGGTGATGGTTTTCTGTCACTAGGTGTGATAGTGTGAGGGCAACCAAGGGGCTCATCCTCCTTCCATCTCTAACCACCCAGGCCATATCAGGGAGTAACACCCTTTTTCCCTTTCATAATCAGGGGGGGAGCACAGCCAGCAGGGGGACACCCTTTTCTGCCATTGCTCTTATGGCAGAAGGAGCCTCAAATGGCCAGGCAGAACCCTTTTTGGGCTCCCTGGTGAGAACATCTCACTTGTCCTCCAGCAATTAAGTCTGAAGAGCATGAATGACTTAGGGGTTGGACAGTAAATATTTTTAGAGGGAAAAGTAATAATGAGAACTACCACCTCTCACTCCTAACTGATGCACTGACTAAGGGAGAATAGGCACTGCATTTCAGTCCCTGTTTGGATCACATATCACTATCTGCAAGGGAGCATCCCAGCTTCACAGGTGTGGTCTCCTGGATACAGCTAGATTTTTGTTTCAACAGACCATCTCATTGTTCTACAAAGACAGCTACTTCTGGTGGATGGGAAATATGTTAATGGCCCATGGCTGGCCAACTGTCTTATTTCTTTCACTGAGAGGTGAGTTTCTTGGTTGGAGACAATTTTATCTGGACCACCTGTGTTATACAAAGTCAGTAATTATGGGGCTGGTCGTGAAATAGTCTGAGGCATGACTTGCAGGGAAAGAAAATCCAAATGTAGAATAAATGTTTCTTCTAGAGTGTATAAGTCACCTCGCCCTCTATGATGGAAGGGATCTGATAGAGTTGAGTGGCCACCAGATTTCTAACAGGTTCCCAAGAAGCCTGATGACCTAGTTCATCCTTGGAATGATATCCAGCCTCCTACTGAAGTCACTTATTGTTTATACTACTTTTTGTCCATTTGATTTTTATTTTCCAGGTAAAAATCACATTATTTTCAGGTAGCAATAGTTTTAACTTCTTTTTATTTTTTCCTATCTCTAATTGCTTTCTTTTGTCTAATTAAGTTGTTTGAACATCCAGAACAAGTGAAATAATAATGGATTTCTTTTATCATAATCTACTTTAATGGGAGTTTATCTTTATTTCCCCATAAAGCTTGATGCTAACTTTAGTATTAACATAAATATATTTTATCATATTAAAGAAGTACCCATTTATTCCCATATTATTTATTAGTTCTACTGGTTTTGTTTTCTAAGTTAATTTCCAATTGTATCTTTTAGTTTTTCTTCCTCTCTTAGGTTTATTTTGTCATCCTTTTTCTAATTTCTTGGATTAGATGCTTATATTATTATAATATTTTGTTTATTCATTTAAGGTCAAAAATATCAACATTTTTTTAGCTGTACCTCATACATTTTTATATGTTGTGCTTATTATTTTTTTTAAAATTTTGTATTTTGATTTGTATTTCTTTATTGACTCAAGAGAATTTTTTTACGAGAACAATAAAAAATTTTCAAGTGATAGGGACTTTGTTCTCCTTTGGTTTTGATACTAATATCTGGTTATATTATATAGTGATCAGAGAATTACGTATGTACTAGTTCCATTTTTTAAAATTTAATAAAGATTTGTTTACAGTCTAATACTCAGCTTTTTAAATTTTCTCTGGGTACCTGAAGCTATGATCATATCAGATTTACCTTGTTAACTGTGCTGTTGAAGTCATCCAACTCCTCATTCATTCATCGAGCTTTTCATAACATGAAGTCTCTCTTTTCCTTGCTCTCCCAGAGAGAGATGGCTTTATGCAATGACTTGCCTATCTGTTTGTCGTTCAGCCCCACCCCTTTGGCTTCTCAAAGCTAACTGGGCCTAGAAATTGTCTAGTGCCTCTCCCTTTACTGAGTTCTCCTGTCCAAACACCTGACATAGACCTCAGTGGATTCTGTAGCTCATGGTATGCCCTTTACCCTTGAGAAATGTATTTTGCTACTTCCTTTTGAGATCTGCAGTAGCAGTAATCTTGCATCTTTCTTCCCACATGCTTCTCTGCTAGAACTTAACTACTTTTGGCAGCCCTTCCACGTGTATTGTGTTTTGAAGTTTTAGCTAACTCATCATTTTGCTGAATTGGAATTTGTATTTTTGTTCCTTCTTCTCCCCATTGCTCTTGATGGTTAAGAAGGTAATGGGAAATGTTGCCTTTATGCTACCATCTTCAAAATGGAACTTTCTAGGCACTTTAATATAATTTTCAAGCAGTCCACTTCTGTGTGGTACCATACAGACCATCTGTAAACCTGACTAGATTCTCTTTGTCCTTGTTTAAGTAATAATGGGGGATCCCTCCCATGCTCAAGGTTGAAGATGGGGAGTAATGGGGTGGAAGAGGGGCAGTATAAAGGGGTATAGAGAGGGGTACAAAAACTTCAGCAATTTGCTCTAGTAGCTTACTTTGGCTTTCAGGGGCTGGATTGTACTTAATGATGGAAAGTTTCTGGGTTGCCCAATTTTGAAGTGAGATGTATTAAACAATGGTCAGTTCAGGTTTCATGGTAACGTTTTATCCCAGATATTTATACCAAACTTTAGTAATAAGTAAGCTAGGAGATGTTTCCTAAAAGGGGGATGTTATCTGCTAAAATGTGTTCTTTCTCTAAAACCCTAGAGACCTCCACTGTGACTCTCTGTTGGGCATGGCAGAGGTTTAGTGAGCTAGACACCTGTAGCACCACTTAGTTGACAAGGCCATAAGGGGATCTTGCCCTGTAGCATAGTAGCATGGAAAACTTCCTTTTTCTTCTCCTCCCCACTCAAATAAAAATATTTTCAGGCCAACTAGTAAATGAGTCAAAGAAGGACCCCTGAGTAAGAATTGTTCTATGCTGTTGGCCATAGCATTTTCCATGCCCACAGATTCTTCTAAGATCAACCCATTTTCCCATAGTCCCTGCTGTGTGCACAACCCACTGTAGCAGCAGAATTTTGTACTAAGTGTCTCTTGCCACAACTGATTGAAAGTGGTGGTGGTGGGGGGACAACACATCATAAACAAGCAAATCATAGGATGACCTGTGGCCTTTAAACTTGTCTGACACGAACAGATAAGTGAAAGGACTTCAGCATCTGCCCATGATGGAATAACAGGGACCACATTCACCACTCCCACACTTTAAATGAGTAAAAAATGTACAGAGTATATAAAAAAATTATTTTTAGACGTGGACAATGGGCATTGTAAGACAGTAATTCCTGAGAAAAGGGAGAGAATGAGGTCAACCCTTCCACTGCCCCAGCATACTGCCTGGCCAGAGTTCCCCATCTGCAATTCAAGGTGGGGGGAACCCATGCAGAGCTCACTGGATTCTCTGAGTTGAGAAGACAGAGCTGAAAATTCAGGGAGGCCCAGACAACCCAAGTTTATAGCCTGCCGAGGGAGGGAGAAGTATGGGGGTGGGGGGTGGGGGAGAGAAACAGAGAGAAAGAGAACTCCTGAGATCTTCAGATGGTTCCTCTTGTGTGTTTAAGCTGAGTACTTATCAGCACATATGTGTGAAGAAATTACTCAAGTCCAGATAGTGAACTACCAAAAGGAATAGGTAAAACAATTTCTGGAGATCACCCTTAGCTGGGAATAGTTCACATTCCTAACAACCAGAATGTGAAACCTCATGATTAATACAGAAGGCATTGAAAGTATGCTGAATGGTATTGCCTCAGTAGTGAAGCAAATTAGCCCTAGAGTCCCTTGGACCCTACTCACAAAGGCTTAAAAGCAAGCCTTGAAAATAAAATCTCAAACTATTTCCAAATGATTTAATTGTGTCCCCAAATATAGGTCAAAATATTTAAGGGAATGCAAAAAATACAGAATCCAAATGTAAAATCCACAATATCTGGCATTAGAAAAAATATCAAAGGTGCAAAGGAACGGTCAAAAATAATCCATGGTGAGTCAGAAAAAAAAATAAAAAAATAGAGACAGATCCAGAAATAAACAGGCAATAGAATTAGTATACAAGGACATCAAAACAGCTATTAAAATATATATTTCATATGTTGAAGAAGATAGAGGAAGCATGAGCATGATAAGGGGAGACAGAGAGGATATAAAAAGGCCCAAGTCTAACTTCCAGAAATGAAATATATAATGTCTGAAAGGAAAAGTATAAAGGACAGGATTAACAGCACATTAGACACTACAGGAGAAAATATTATTAATTGAAGATGTAACAATGGAAAATATAAAAATGCAACACAGGGAGAAAAAAAAAAAAAGAATAGAAAACAACCTCTGCAAGTGAACAGAACACCAGTAATCTTGTGAGACAATTTCAAGAGGCCTTCTCAGGAATTGGTAGCAGCAGGTACATCTGGAAATGAGGGAAAATGTAGAAGTAAAAACAAAGAAATTAATTGAAAGTCTTTTTTTTGTTTGTTTTTGAGACAGAGTCTCACTCAGTTGCCTGGGTAGAGTGCTGCAGTGTCATTATTACTCACAGCAATCTCAAACTTTTGGGCTCTAGCAGTCCTCTTGCCTCAGCCTCCCAAGTAGCTGGGACTACAGGCATGTGCCACTACACCCAGCTAGTTTTTTCTGTTTTTAATAGAGACAGGGTCTTGGTCTTGCTCAGGCTGGTCTCAAACTCTTCAGCTCAAGCAATCCTCCCACCTCACCCTTCCAGAGTGCTAGGATTACAGATGTGAGCCACTGCACCTGGCCTCTCAAAACTCTGTTTAAAAAGGCACTAGACTCGCATAAAAATCAGTTGTATTTCTTTTTTTCTTTTTTTCTTTTTTTTTTTTTGAGACAGAAGCTCACTATGTTGCCCTGGGTAGAGTGCCATGGTGTCACCTCACAGCAACCTCAAACTCTTGGGTTTAAGCAATTATCTTGCCTCAGCCTGCCAAGTAGCTGGGACTACAGGCACCCACCACAATGCCTGGCTATTTTTTGGTTGTAGTTGTCATTGTTGTTTGGCAGGCCTGAGCTGGATTTGAACCTGCCAGCTCCAGTGTATGTGGCTGGTGCCCTAACTGCTGAGGGAAGGCACCGAGCCAAAAAATCTGTTGTATTTCTATATATGAACAATGAGCAATCCAAAGAAGAAATCACAAAAACAATTGCATTTCTATCACAAAGAATAAAATACTCAGGAATTAATTTAACTAAGGAGGTGAAAGACTTGTATGAAGAAAACTACAAAACATTGAAAGAAATGAAAGAAGACATAAATAAATGGAGACATATTTCATGTTCATGGACTGGAAGATTTAAACATTGTGAAGATGTCAGTATTAACCAAAGTGATCTACAAATTCAATGCAATCTCTATCAAAGTCCCAAAGATGTGTTCTTGTAGAAATAGAAAAAGCTCATTCTAAAATTCATGTGGAATATCAAGGGACCCCAAATAGCCAAAGCAATCTTGAAAAAGACTAACAAAGCTAAAGGACTCATGCTTCCTGATTTCAAAACTTAACAACAAAGCCATAATAATCAAAACAGTGTGGTACTGGCAGAAAGACAAACATATAGGCCAATGGATAGAATACAGAACCCAGAAATAAACCCTCCTATATATGGTTAAATGATTTTTGACAAGAGTTCTAAAACCAATGAGGAAAGCATAGTCTTTACAACAAATGGTGCTGGTATCACTAGATATCCACATACAAAAGAATAAAATTGAATTCTTATCTAACACAATATACAAAAATTAACCCGAAATGTATCAGAGATCTAAATGTAAGACATAAAACTAAAAAGCTGTTAGAAGAAAACATAGGGGAGAAGCTTTATGACCTTGGATTTGGTAATTATAGTTTAGTCAGGAACAATGTGGTAGTTAGGGTGCTATCCCCCCACTCCCACAGTTGAAAATCTATACATAACTTTTGACTCTCCCTGAAACTTAACAACAGATAGTCTACTATTGATTGAAAGCTTTACCAATAATATAAACAGCCAATTAACACATATTTTGTATGTTATATGTATCATATACCATATTCTTAAACTAAGCTAGAGAAAAGAAAATATTATTACTATTTATTTCAGAGTAATACGAGAGTACAAATGATTAGGTTACAATGTTAGGTGAGGATCCCTGTTGTAGTTATATCTCACACCCAGCAGGTGTGCTGTACATCTTTACATTCTGCCCATCAGTTGGGAGCACACAAATCCCCCTGCCTCTCCCCCCATCCATCTCCAACTTGAATTAGATTTAATTTTAAAAGAAAATATTATTAAGAAAATCATAAGGAAGAAAAAAATGTATTTACTATTCATTAAATGGAAATGGATTGGCTGGGTGTGGTGGCTCCTAGCACTCTGGGAGGCTGAGGCTGGTGGATGCTTGAGTTCAGGAGTTTGAGACAAGCCTGAGCAAGAGTCAGACCCTGTCTCTACTGAAAAAAAAGTAGGAGTGTGGCACCCATAGCTCAGTGGGTAGGGCACCAGCCACATATACCAAGGCTGGTGGGTTCAAACATGGGCCAGGCCTGCTAAAACAATGACAACTGCAACAACAACAACAACAAAAATAGCTAGGCACTGTGGTGGGCACCTCTAGTCCCAGATACTTGGGAAGCTGAGGCAAGAGAATCTCTTAAGCCCAAGAGTTTGATGTTGCTGTGAGCTATGACACTATTGGACTCTACCCAGAGTGACATAATGAGACTCTGTCTCAAAAAAAAAAAAAAAAAAAGGAAAACCAGTCAGGTATTGTGGCCGGAGCCTGTACTCCCAGCTACTCAGGAAGCTGAGGGAGGAGGATTGCTTGAGTCCAGGAGTTTGAGGTTGCTATGAGATATGGTTCTATGGCACTGCAGCCTAGGGAAACAGAGTGAGACTCTGTCTCAAAATAAATAAATAAATGGAAGTGGATCATCATAAAGGTCTTCATCTTCACATTGTGTAGGCTAAAGAGGAGGAATAATTGGTCTTGCTATCATAGGGGTGGCAGAGGTGGAGGATATGAAGGAGGTAGAAGGACAGGCAAGCAAGGCAAGTGCACTCAGTGTAATTTTATGGAAATATAATAGTATAACTTCTTGTCTGACTTTCTCCTTTCTCTGAAAATGTTTCTCTATATGGTATTAATTATTGTTCTACCATTTGCTTTAGTTTCAGTGCCCCTGCCATAGAAGGATCCAAGTTATAAAAGAAGTCAAAGGCTGTCTTGAATAATCAGAACCCCATTTGCCAGATATTCTAATATCAATTTGTTCTCTGGCGTTGCTTCTTCTACACCTTCTTCCTCATTGTCTGGCACTGATTCAGAAGCACTCATCTCCATCAAGTCATTTTCTCTGTTAATTCCTCTGTGTAGTGTCTATTAGCTCTTGAATTTCTCCAAAACCCATATCTTGAAACCCTTTACCTTGCACTTTTTTTTGCTGTGTCTACATTCTTTTTCATTATTTCCTTGATTGGCTCTGTTGTAAATCCTGTGGAATTATGCACAACATCTGGACACAGTTTTCTCCAGCAGGAAATTATTGTTTAGAGCTTGATGGCTTTCACGCCTTTTGAATAACAATAATGGCATCTTCAGTGATATAATCCTTCCAGAATTTCATTATAGAGAGACTATTGGGGTTCTCATCTATAGCATTGAAAATCGGTGTGTAATGAGCCTTTAGGTCATTATTACCTCCTAATCTAGAAGCCTAATTAGAGGCATGTTTGAGGGCAAGTACAGCACTTCAATGCTGTTGGTGTTGAACTCAGGTGTTATGGGTGGCCAGGGGTAATTGTCTAATACCAAGAGAACATGAAAAGGCCATCACTTACTGGCAAGATACTTACTTCAGGGATAAATTATGGATGAAACCAATCCAGAAAAGGGATCTTATGTCCAGGCCTTCCTGTTGTACAACCAAAAGACTGGCAGTTAATGTTTATCATTTTCTTTCAAGGCCCAGGGGTTTGCAACTTTGTAGATGAGGGCAGTCTTGATCATAAACTTAACATTGTTTGCATATAACAGTAGAGTTAATCTATCTCTTCCTGCCTTAAATCCTGGTGATAACTTCTCTTCCTTAATAAATTAATGTGTTTTTGTGGCCCCTTTCCCCCCAGAATAGGGTACTTTCATTTGCATTAAAAACCTATTCCTAGGCTCAGCACCTGTGGCTCAGGTGGCTAAGGAGCCAGCCACATACACCTGAGCTGGTGGGTTTGAATCTAGCCCAGGCCCACCAAACACCACCACCACCACTACCACCACAACAACAAAATAGCTAGGCGTTGTGGTGGGTGCCTGTAGTCCCAGCTACTTGGGAGGTGGAGGCAGGAGAATCTCTTGAGCCCAGGAGTTGGAGTTTGCTATGAGCTGTGATGCCACAGCATTCTACCCAGGGCGACAGCTTGAGGCTCTGTCACAAAAAATAAAAATAAAAATAAAATAAACCTGTTCCTGCAGATATGCAGATAGCCTTCCTCCTCATTGATTTTTATTAATGGTTTATGGGAAGTCATCTGCCTTTTGGTTGGTACAAGTTGCTTGTCCTGATATGCATGTATCTTGATATTTATTTTATCCTTTTATCTTTGCAGTAACTTGGAATGTCTTGACATTTTTAAAAGCCAAACCTCTTTCTAAAATTATCAAACCATTCTTTGCTGGTATTAAGTTCTCCAGCTGGTCGAAACAGGAAAATCGCTTGAGCCCATGAGTTTGAATCTAGCGAAAGAAAGAGGGAGAGAGAGAAAGAAAGTGTTCCAGCTTTTTTTTTTTTTTTTTTTGTAGAGACAGAGTTTCACTTTACCACCCTCGGTGGAGTGCCGTGAAGTCACAGGACCCACAGCAACCTCCAGCTCTTGGGCTTCTGCGATTCTTCTGCCTCAGCCTCCCGAGCAGCTGGGACTACAGGCGCACGCCCCAACGCCCGGCTATTTTTTGGTTGTAGTTCGGCCGGGGCTGGGTTTGAACCTGCCACCCTCGGTATATGGGGCGGGCGCCCTACTCACTGAGCCACAGGCGCCACCCGTTTTTTTGTTTGTTTTTTTTTTTTTAAGAGATTCTGTCTTACTATGTTACCCAGAACTCCTGGGCTCAAGCAATTATTTTGCTTCAGCCTCCCCAGTAGCTGAACTGTCAGTTTATACCACTGAACCTGGCAAATTTCCCAGCTTTAGATCCTTCACCTTCCTTTTGCTTTAAGTTTCTTTCTCTCAATCATATCAGAATCTGGGTATGCCTTTCTAATAACAATCTTGCACCACATAAAAGCTTCATTTTCTTGCTTTTCTAATTCAAGTGTAAAAAAAAGGAGTTGCATTTCCAATATGAGATAAAAGGTATTTTGCAAAAAGTGCAAGGTTTTCATGCCTGATAGTGTGGCTTCAGCAAAAACTTCATGAGTTTTCTTTCCCTCCTTCCCACCTTCCTTGAGGCTTTCTTTCCTTTTCTTGATGGTCCTTACACGTTGGATTATTTTCTTTTTTCTTTTTCTTCTTCTTCTTTTTTTTTTTTTAGAGACAGAGTCTCACTTTGTCACCCTAGGTAGAGTGCTATGGCATCACAGTTCACAGCAACCTGCAGCTCTTGGGCTTAGGTGGTTCTCTTGCCTCAGCCTCCCAAGTAGCTGGGACTAAAGGCGCCTGCCACAATGCCTGGCTATTTTTTGTTGCAGTTTGGCCAGGGCTGGGTTCAAACCTGCCACCCTCGGTATATGGGGCTGGCGCCCTACTCACTGAGCCACAGGCACCACCACACATTGGATTCTTTTTATCTTGAAATGGCTGGCAACCACAGCTACAGACTTCAACCTACAGTATGTATCAAGCAATTCAACTTTTTCTTATAATGTCATGACTTTTTTGTGCTTCTTGGGAACATTTCCAACATCACTACTGGCACTTTGTATGGGACACATGGTGTTATTTAAGGTTCCTAGTACTGCATGGAAAATGTTGAAAAATACCCAAGGACTGTGAGATATCCCTCTCCCCTACCATTTTTTAAAAAGATGATGTCTGCTATGTTGCCCAGGCTAGAGTACAGTCGATATTCACAGGCATGCTTATGTTCACAGCAGTCTTAAACTCCTGGTCTCAAGCTATTTTCCTGTCTCAGCTTCCCACAGTATTAGGATTACAAGTGTGAGCCCCTGTGCCTAGTCCAGTTATTATTTAATACTATATCTTTATGTGTATTTGCATTTCTCTCAACTTTGAATGGCACCATATATTGTGTTTGTGTATATAAGTTTTGATAATTTTTAACTTTTTCATAGATTTATATATATTAAACAATTAAACAGACTAACATCTGCATATATTTTATGCATTCATGATAATCCCAACTTTTTCTAATAAAATCTTTCCTTTTTTTTTTTTTTTTTTTATGTTTCTCAGCTCCGTGGTTCATCTGTGAGGTTTTTTTCCCAATTGTCTCACATCTCCAAAGCATTTTCCAATACATTTGTTGAAAAAAACCCCACATATAAGTGGACCCACACAGTTCAAACCAGTGTTGTTTAAGGGTCAATTGCATGGTCATGTGTTGCTTAATGACAGGGATGTATTCTGAGAAAAGTGTTTTTGATTTGTCATTGTGTGAACATCATAGATTGTACTTACACAACTTTAGATGGTGTAGTCTACTACACACCTAGGTTGTATGATATAGCCCATTGCTCCTAGGTTACAAACCTGTATAATATGTTAGAGTACTGAATACTGCAGGCAATTATATGTTATGGTAAGTATTTATGTAATGAACATATCTAAACATAGAAAAGGGACAGTAAAAATACAATATAAAAGATCCATTATAATCTTTTTTTTTTTTTGAGACAGAGCCTCAAGCTGTTGCCCTGGGTAGAGTGCCGTGGCATCACAGCTCACAGAAACCTCTAACTCCTGGGCTCAAGCGATTCTCCCGCCTCTGCCTCCCAAGTAGCTGGGGCCACAATGCCTGCTACAATGCCCGGCCATTTTTTGGTTGCAGCCGTCATTGTTGTTTGGCGGGCCTGGTCTGGATTTGAACCTGCCAGCTCAGGTGTATGTGGCTGGCACCTTAGCCACTTGAGCCACAGGCGCTAAGCCAGATCCATTATAATCTTATGGGACTACTGTTGTATGTGCAGTCTGTAGTTGCTGGAAATGTCCTTACATGGTGCAAGTCTGTATTTCTTGGCTATGACACTAAAGACACAGACAACTAACTTGACAATTAGATTTCATGAAAATTTAAAAATTTTGTGCATTAAAGACAATATTGACTAGGCAAGGTGTAGTAATTCTGTAATTCTGGCACTTTGGGAGGAAAAGGTGGGAGGTTCATTTGGCCAGGAATTTGAGACTAGCCTGGGCAACATAGCTCCATCTCTACAACATTTTTTTTTAATTAGCCAGGAGTGGTGGTGCATGCCTGTAGTCCCAATTACTCAGGAGGCTGAAGTAGGAGGATCACTTGAGCTTAGGAGGTCAAGGTTTCAGTGAGCTAAGAGGCTCTCCATCCTGGGTGACAGAGCAACACGCTGTCTCAGAAAACGACAGTATCAATGGAGGAAAAAAGACAATCTGCGGAATGGGACAAAATATTTGCAAATTATATTTCTGATAAAGGATCAATGTCCAAAATATATACAGAACTCCTAAAACTGAACAATAATAAAATAGACAACTAAATTCAAAATGGGCAAGTAAACATTTCTTCAAAAAAGACATGCAAATGGCCAAAAAGCATAAGGAAAGATGCTCAACCTCATTTGTCATAAGGAAACACAAATGAAAGCCAAAATGAGAAACCACTTCACATCTACTAAGATGGCTATAATCAAAAAGGGGGAAATAACAATTGTCAGTGAGAATGTATAGAAGATGGAACCATACATTGCTGGTGGGAATATAAAATGATACAGCTGCTGTGGAAAACAGTTTATGAGTTCCTCAAATAGTTAAATACAGAATTACCATGACTCAGTAGTTCCACTCCTAACTATATACCCAAAAGAACTGAAAACAGTTACTCAAACCAATACTTTTATCAAACATTCATAGCAGCACTATTCACAATAGCCCAAAGGTGGAAATAACCCAAATATCCATCAAGAGATGAATGGATAAGGAAATTATGGTATACACATACAATGGAATATTATTTGGCCATAAAAAGGAAGGAAATGCTGATATTTGTTACAATGTGGATGAACCTTGAAAACTAAGTCAAAGAAGTCAGATCCCAAAAGGTCTCATTTTATATGATTCCATTTATATGAAGGATCTGTAATAGGTAAATCTACAAAGGTACAAAGCTTATTGGTTGCCAAGGGCTGGGAGAGGGGAACAAGGAGTGGCTAATTAATATCTTTATGGTTTTCTTTGGGGGGGGTGTTAATGGGAATGTTTTGGAACTAGATAGAGGGGTGGTTGTACAACTCCATGAATGCACTAAATGCTACTGAACTGTGTATTTTAAAATGGCTAGTTGTGGGCAGCCATGGCGGGGTCAAGAGTATCTGGTGCAGAAGGAGTTTCACCAGGACTGGGCAAACCAGGAGTACATCCAGATTATCAGCAGCAACATCAAGAAAATCTCGGATTTTCTTAACTTGTTTAATATGTCTTGTCCTTCAAGATTTGCAACACTAAATGAGAAATTGACAGTTCTTGAATGGAGAATAGAATACATTGAAGCAAGAGTGACAAAATGTGAAACACTCACCTAGAAGCATGCCATGGCTGTTGGGAAGTTGCCTGACAGAACACAGGCCACATGGGAAAGGTCCCAGCAGCCTTGAGCTCCTTCCTCTCTCCTCAAAGAGCAACAGGGCTTATTCTTGTTTTTCTTTTTTCAAAAGTATGGCCTTTGGACTCGGCCATATGCATCTGGGGGTATGGTGTGGCTCGTGGGGGAGCTCTTGGAAACAACATTAGGCATTTTACCTTTTTAGTAACATTTTCTCAAAACTACTTGTCAATGTATTTGAGGTTTGCAGAGCCACAGTCCTTTGTGAACTCTTTGTGAAGGTCCTCACCACATCTCTATTTCTTTATCTCTCAGACTCTCCTTACACCTCTCATTGCCTCCGCACTCAATCTATCAACAGTCTTTTTCTCCTCCACACCTTTCGTGGGAGGTGGAGGGGGGGGGCAGCCTGGCTGAGACACTCATGCTCTGGCAATGTGGCTGCCAGAGAATGTTGTTGCCAGTTTCTTGTCATTTTGGGGAGGTCAAGGCCAGGTCCACACTTGGCTTGAAGGGATACTTTCAGAGTTTTCTTTCTGTCATTTGGGGTGTCTGTGCCTCATATTCCCTTAATAAGCTCCTCAACTTTAAAAAAATAAATAAAATGGCTAGTTGTGTTATGTGAATTTCATTTCAAATTTTTTTCTTTTGAGACAGAGTCTCAAGCTGTCACCCTGGGTTCAGTGCCATAGTGTGTCATAGCTCACAGTAACCTCCAACTCTTGGACTAAAGCAATCATCTTGCCTCAGGTTTTTTTGTTTTTGTTTTTATTTTGTTTTGTTTTTGAGACAGAGTCTCAGTATGTCACCCTCGGGAGAATGCTGTGGCCTCAAACTCTTGGGCTTAAGCAATTCTCTTGCCTCAGCCTTCCAAGTAGCTGGGACTACAGGTTCCTGCCACAACAACTGGTTATTTTCTTGTTGCAGTTGTTGTTGTTTAGCTGTCTTGGGCTGGCCTCTAATCCACCAGCCTCTGTGCATGTGGCTGGAGCCATAACCATTTTGCTATGGTGCTGAGCCAGTTTTCTATTTTTAGTACAGATGGGGCACTTGATTTTGCTTAGGCTGGTCTCAAACTTATGAGCTCAAGCAATCAACCTGCCTCAGCCTCCCAGAGTGCTAGGATTACAGGTGTGAGCCACCATGCCCGGCCTCATTTCTATTTTTTAAAAACAGATATCAGGCCACTAAATTTCTTCTCTATCCAACACCCACAGGTATATCCTGCTCCTTCTTCCTGAAATTAGACTGGAGGTTTATTCCTGGAGAAAGTAAAACAGAAAGTTTCCAGACTGAGGGAACACAAGCCCATTTGAAGATGAGGGTACCTACTTGAAAATACGGGGTTCTAAAGAAAGCTACTGCACAGTGCACCAAATGTTAAGACTCCAAACCTAGCCCCTCTCCCAGTTCCTAGATGCTGGTAGCCATGTAGGCCTCTATCCTCCAAACAGGATTTTAGAAGTGTTTTCTCTGGGAAATATGATTAGTCCAAGAGAACAGACTTGAGGATGCTGTTTTTAGAGTTTCTCCACACAAAGGACTCAGCTAGGTTGCCTTACAGGGAACCCCATAAGTGAAAATTTCCTCTCAGGCACATACTCTGCCAACAACTTTTTGTGTTCACTCTAGTGCTCACCTAGGGATCACCAATATTTCTGAGGACAAGCTCTTCTATGAAAGGCTAGTTCAAAACAAATAAAGAGAAGCAACTTTAAAGAAACAGATACAATGTAGAGAAGAGAACTTTACAAAAATCCCCACCATAATTAATATCTTTGGAGAGATAAGGTACCAAATTAATGGAACAAAGACAGGATTCTCTTTAAAAGAGAATATTCAGGCCCAGCATAGTGGCTCATGCTTGTAATCCTAGCACTCTGAGAGGCCGAGGTGGGGAGATTGCTTGGGTTCAGGAGTTCTGGACCAGCCTGAGCAAAATTAAGCCTCCATCTGTACCAAAAATAGAAAAACTAGCTGGGGAGTGGATTAAAGATGGTGGCTGAGTAACAGCTTCCCTGTAACTAGGCTTGGTGAATCTGGGGAGACAAGACTCCAGACATCTCTGGCCAGTGGGATCTGCCTATGATCATCCCTTTGAGGATACAGGGAGCCAGCAAGGGACTTCTGGACCCCAGGAGGAAGACAAAAACAGTGAGGAAAGTGCCAAGTGGCTGCGTGTGTTCGATCAACCTAATCACGCCGGCAAACGTGAGTACAAGCAGCAGTGAGACTGCAAACCGGAAAGGCCTTACCTGTGAACTTTTTTGGTGTTCTTGGACTTGGCGCTCAGTGGAGCTGCATTGGGGAGAGCTTGAGCAAAAGTGTGGAGAACTTTGGGCATTGTCTGGGGCCCCAAAAGAAGCCACTGAGCTGGGCTAAGTGAAAGCCATTGTGTGGAAAAACTGCTCCGGCAAGCTTTGCCCTCAGGGTCCCAGAGCAAGGATCGGGCGGGACAAACTAACCTAGTGACTAAGCAGCTTAAAGGCGGAGACAGAACTGCCTCACAGCCCTAATCCTAAGGGGCAGAGTGAGACAGTTTTGGAACATTGGCGCCTTGGGCTGTTGCCTTGTGTAGAGTGCCCTGACGTCACAGCTCATAGCAACCTCAAACTCCTGGGCTAGGCACTGCCCAGACCTCCATAAGAGGTGTGCAGCGACCCCCGACCTGTGACCCGCACCCACTGGGGCTCCACATTCCCTAACCAGGAACTGCGGGAGCCACGCAACCCTGGATTCCCCCTCCTGTGTCCTCTCAGCCTCCACATTAGCTCATCCATCTGACCAGGGACTCTGGTAGCTGCGTGACCTCTGTAGCCCTACCTTCCTCTGCACAGAGCCCTTCTCCTGGCCAGAGACCGCTAGAGCCTTGGGCTCCCTGTGCCAAAGTCACTGGGTGCCAGGCACAGAGAACTGTGCGCACCACCCCCAGCCCTGTTGCTGAATCCGGGGGTGTCGCACACCGGATCTGCTTCCACAACCAGAATCCCCTAACTACAGCAGCCCCAG
>CAUYPK010039615.1:0-15315 GCA_963574355.1 Loris lydekkerianus | reverse complement strand
AGAATTTTCTCCTTCATATTAACTTTAGTGAAATTGATTATGATGTGTCTGGGAATGTCTTATTTTGGTTGAGTCGTGCTGGAGTTCTGAAACTGTCTGCTATCTGAATTTCAGAATCTCTTGGCATGTCTGGAAATTTCTCCTTCATAATCTCATGGAGAAGACACTCTGTGCCTTGTGAAGCCACTTTGTCACTTTCGGGGATCCCTATAAGACAAATATTGGTTTTCTTTTAATTATCCCAGAGCTCTCTGAGAGAGTGATCTGTTTCTGCCCTCCATGTCTCATCCTCTTTGAGAGTTTGGCAGTGTTCAAAAACTTTGTCTTCAAAGTCAGAAATCCTTTCTTCTGCTTGCTTTATTCTGTTACTGAGGGATTCTACTGTGTTTCTCAGATCTTTGAGGGATGCAACTTCTTGTCTCAATGTGTCAAAATCTTTGGTCATTTGGTCTTTGAATTTGTTGAATTCTTGAGATATCTTTTGGGTTACTGCTTGGAGTTCTAATTTGATCTTATTTGCTATCCAGATTCTGAATTTGATTTCTGACATCTCAGCTATTTGTTTGTGCATGGGATCTTGTGCTGTGTCTGCCCCATTGATTCTTGGGGGAGTTGATCTACTCTGATTATTCATATTGCCAGAGTTTTTCTGTTGATTTTGCCTTATGATTGTTTTTCACCATTGCCTCTGGCCGTCCTCAGAGTTGGGGAGGTGTCTCTTCAAGATTAGACCTCAGCAGGATCACTCTATTGTTGCTGGATCTTTGTAGGGAGTGACCCTGTGTAGTTCCTCTAGGGCTGCCCCAGCCAGGGACTACTGGCTGTGGAAGCAACTCCAGAGTGTGACACACCCAGATCCAGCAAGAGGGTGGGAGGTGGTGCGCACGGTTCTGGGAGTGCCTGGTGCCCAGTGACTTTGGCACAGAGGGCCCAAAGTCCAGGAGTCTCTGGCCAGGAGAAGGGCTCTGTGCAGAGGTCGGGAGGGCTCCGGAGGGCACGTGAGTACCAGTGTCCCTGGCCAGACCAGCGGGCCGGTTTGTTGGCAGGGAGGGTACAGGAGGGAGGACACAGGGTTGCGCAGCTCCCGCAGTTCCTGATCAGGGCATACAGAGGCTGGCGGGCGTAGGTCGTGTGTTGGGGGTTGCAGCATAGCTCTTATGGAGGTCTGGGCGACACCTAGCCCAGGAGTTTGAGGTTGCTATGAGCTGTGACGCCACGGCACTCTACCCAAGGCAACAGTCCGAGGCTCCAGTGTGCCATAACCGGTCTCATGCTGACCCTGAAGGTTAAGGCTGTAAGGCAGCTCAGTCCCCACCTTTAGGCTGCTCAGTCACTAGGTTACTAGCTCCCACCCAATCTTTGCTCTGCAACCCTGAGGGCAGAGCTTGCCGGGGCAGTTCTCTCACAATGGCTCCCTGCGGCCCACAGCCGAACACTATTAGCTCTGTCCAGCTCTGTGGCTCAGTTTGGGGCCCTAGACAATTACCAAAGTTCTCCGCACTCCTGCCTAAGCTCTCCCCAAGGCAGTTCAACTGAGTGCCAAGTCCAAAAACACTGAAACAGTTCACAGGTAAGGCCTTTCCAGTTTGCAGTCTCACTGCTGCTTGTACGTACGGCTGCTGGCGGGATTAGGTCAATCGAACACACACAACCACTTGCCAGTTTTCCACTGTTTTTGTCTTCCTCTTGGGGTCTAGAAGTCCCTTGCTGACTCCCTGTATCCTCAAGGGATGATTATAGGCAGATCCCACCAGCCAGAGATGCCGGGAGTCTTATCTGCCCAGACTCACTCTCCCCACGTTTTTAAACTTTGCTGTGGAACTCATTCATGGATCATAGTATCAGTTTGGTGGGTTGTAACCAGCATTATTTAAAAATGAAATTGAAAAAAAAGACTACTAGGATGCATAGTAGGGAGAAATATTAATTCATTAATCTTATCTCAGACTTGCGTGTGGATATGTGCATGTTTACCTAGATGCTGGTTCACAGTGTAAAATGTAATTCTTACTGGAGATTCTGGTCCAAAAGCTTTTTGTAAATCACTGTCATAGGGAATAGAGCAGAGATCCAAACAGTCCCACTTGCACTGTGGCCTGTGTGCCTGCTCTGAACCTGGGAGACCTGCAAGGGCAGCAGGACTTTTCTCCATGGCCGGCTGGGACAGTGTAAAAATCTGCAGCCACTGTAATTCCTCAGGCTTCATTTTTCCCCTCCCGAGGGCCACTGTTTTTACACAAGGAACTATTCATATTTCAGTATGGCCAGGAGTCTTTTGCATCAAGGTGTGCTATCCAAGAGGTGTGCAACGACTATGTCAGGGTGGAGGGGAGAGTGAGAGAGGCCGGGACAGGCAGCCCCGGAGCTGCACTTGGGAGTACCTTCACTCCAGTTCCTGACTTGTCCTGGGAGCTGCCAGAGCATGTTCCTTTGCATGACTTCATGGGGCTGGGCTCTGGGAAGGCACTGGCCTTGCCGGCCCTGTCTAGGGACTGCTACACCAGGCCCTGGGCCTGAGATTAAGCTGGCAGGGAAGCCAGGGTTTAGGGAGCAGCTCCCCTTGGAGCTACAATGAACATATCTCCTTGGACACATTATCTGTATAGACATTTATTTTTACGTTATTTCTGCCTAAAATGAACTTGAAGTCCCTTGGTGAGCTCTGCCTTCAAAGACAGAAATTAAAGGTATTCAATGACCTGGACTTTGTAAATGATAGCATTATTATCACACTCCATTAGAACAGCTTTCTGTGAGACCACTTCCTCCAGACTGTGAGCTCTTGGAGGGAAGGGCCTGGGTAAGGTCAGGGGTGTGTCCCCAGGGACTAGCACTGTGTCATTTATTAGTTGAATAACAAAACATTTGAGCACCACTGTGCTAGCACCATAACTTCAATGGTGAACAAAATAGACCTGGCCTCACTGGTTTACCAGCTAGTGAGATGCACATTAAAGAAAAACGATCATTCACATAACTATTTAATTACAATGTGATGGGTGCTATAAAGGGGAAGACCAGGAGGGAACAGATACAGATGAGGTTTCAGAAAGGTCTCCTTGTGCAAGTGACATTTACACTAAGCCATGGAGGATGACTGGCTGAAGCTCTGGGGCAGAAGGGAGCATGGTGCCCTTGAAGAGCTGCAAGAAGCTGACGGGCACTGGGGTTCAGACAGTACGGAAGAAGGGGCAACAGGAAGGAGGCTGAGAGACTGGCAGAGGATGAGACCCTAAAAGATCTGTGGGTCCTAGTCTGATATTTTGGTCTTCATCCTAAATGTGATGAAACGCCATTGATGGGTTGGAAGCAGAAGGGTATGTGATCCGATCTACACCATGAAGAGACCATTCTTGGCTCTTCTAGGAAGCTGGATTTGAGGAGGCCAGAGTACATGTAAAGACCCTGTCAGGACATTGTAGTGATCCAGGGAAGAGACAACGGGTGCTCACATCAGGATGGTGGGGCTGAAGATACAGAGTATTTCCAGGGAGGCATTCTAGGAATGTTAGGAATTAAAATAGAACTTCACAATGGAAGGAATATGAGGACACCAGGACACCTTCCTAACTTGCACAATTAGATGAGAGTGGTACCCTTCATCGAGCCAGGGAACCCGGGGGAAGTGTGGGCACTTTTGAGATGCTGTAGTGGGGAATGTCCTAGTGGAGATACCAGGTAGGTGACTGGCTACCCTGATATATGAATAAGGCTATGGTGTTGATGAGATCACCTGGGGAAAAGGGACTATTCCCAAACCTGGAGGAAATCTAAGATTTAGTGGTCTCATGGAGAAGCATATGGAAAGGGAGACTGAGTGCCCAGATTGAGGAGAAAAATCAGAGAGCATGTTGTCAGGCCAAGGGAAGGGAAGGTGGCACTTCAGGGAGGGTGAAGTCAGGACAGCCAAATGCCTGTGAGGGTCAAGGAAGGCAAGACCTGAAAAATATCATTAAATTCAGGTTTACGGAGGCTATTGGTAGATGGAGAGGATGAATAGTAACAAGAGCTATTTTAATGAGGCATGTTCCTTAGTGTCAGTGTCATGTGTTGGGCAAGTATGTGTGACAAGTGTGGGTTGGGAAGGGGTAGATAACAGCCCCTAACATTTACTTGTGTTGTTTTCTTCCTTTTTGACAGCTTACATGGAAACCTAATAAAGCCAGAGGAGGCCAAAGTCTTTGAAGACGAGAATCGGCTGGTTTGTTTCTGAGAGGACGCTTCCCTGTGCGTGGGGTCTTCACTCTGGGAGGTCCTCAGCAGCAAGTCTGTGCAGTTTCCTCCTGTTGGATGCCTTCTGGGGGTCTGCCGAGGGGGCTGCCAAACTCCTGTCCACATGCCCCAACTGCCATCTCCCTAAATAGCTGTCTCATTTTGCAGAAAAGGAGGGGGAGCTATTGTGGTTTCTGTAAATATGCTTGTGAAGAGACTTCATTGCATACCCAGAATTATTTTTATCTGAAGTGAGAGGAAAAGGCTTTGGGAAGGACAGAGGTGGCCAGCCTTAGTTCATGTAGACACCTACCCTAAGGACTACAGCAGCTCCACTGCTGATTTCATTGAAGAGTGGAAGGCCTGGTGGAAGCTCGTGCCAAGCTTTTTGGAAAAAAAGGTGCTTGACAGGGGACTCCCTTCCTCAGTGCCCACCCATCTATCCCACTTCACAGCTAGAGATGCTGAGGACGGACAGTGGGAGAGCTGGTATCAAGAAAAGGACTCGTCACAGGCTTTTCATCTTAGTCTTGGAGTCTGTCTGCTGACAGGGATCAGAGGATGCAATCCCTTCACAATGTCAAGCCTCCACTCGGGACTGTACATAGCTAGGCTGACCTCTACTGGAATTGTGGACACTATGGGGGCCCTGCCTCAGGAAGAAGAGTCAATACCTGCTGTCCAAAATGAATAAGGCTGGCTTGCTTTTGTGTCCCTAGTATGCAAATGGAAGCTTTCCTTATCTCTTTAAAAACAATTTTTTTAAAGTTATCTCCCTTGCCTCTTGAGAAAGGGGAAGTCTCTTCCTGCCCCCCCTGAGCAGTTGGAGAATGAATGAACCAGAGCCAAGACTCAGGGACTTGGCTGGGAACTTGGTAGAGAGCATGTTGGTCAGATACCCCTCACCATGGTGGGTGAATGATGATGCTTGGTGGGTGATGGGGGTGGGGAAGTGGGTGACATCACTAGGTCCTTGTGCCAACTCATTTGTTAATATTGAAAAGGCTCACTATTTCTAATGGGCTGATTCTGGAATCTTCTGAAAGGACTCGGCCGGGGTAAGCATACCTGTGTTCCCGCACCCCATCCTGACTTCCGCACTGGGGGGCTCCAGGGCAGTGTGCTGTGAGGAGAGGTCTGATGATGGGGGCCCAGAGGTTATCAACAGCGTGATCCTTTGAAGGCCTCTCTAACATCGGACAAGAAAAGGCTGAAGCAGCATCTGGGCCTCTCCATGTGGCCTCTGAATCTATACAAGTGGAGTCAGGGGCTAGGATAGGTCAAGTGGGCCACATTTCGGGCTCTCACCCCTGCACTGTGGTAGGTCTTGCAGGCTGGTTTACTCTCACTGTTGGGTAGAGGACTCAGGTGGCCAAGTAGCACTAAACTCCTGGGCAGCACACAACAGGGGAAGGCATGCAGACCTCTGAGTTCTCAGAGTCTGTAGGACACCTTGGCTGATTTTGGGATAGGAAATACAGCTCCCATATTTTCATATATATCATGTCTGTGCTAACTTGGAATTTATAAAAAAAGCCGTGTAAAGTCACCGTGTGGCCACATGGCATGAACCCAGTGGAGCTCCTGTTCTGCCATTTCCTAGCTGCATGGATTTGGGCCAGTCCAAGACTGCCAGAATCTGTATTTCCTCCTTGAAAAGCAGGAATCTGAGAGCCCTGACTCATGAGGTTTTGGGGGGATTAAACAAGAAGTTATGGAATGTAGTTGGCACAAGGTCCCTGCCTCACATGCACCAGTTATTACAAACCCGGTCCTTCTCATTTCTGCTCACTGCAGGTCTCCCAGGTTGTCCCCTTCTCACTCCCAGGCTGAGGGAACTTTCCAACAAGGCCAAATACGGGACTGGAAGTTCTCAAAGTGAAACCCCAAAATATTCGAGGTCAGGCTTCCTGCACTATCTTAGTTTTGTCAGTGAGAAACACAGTTATTAGTTTTCGTCATTATTACTAAAGAGCACTGCCTTGTAAGGGTCAACCTAGTGAACATAGGCGGGGCACGCATGTCTTCCCTGTATAATAGAGATCAGAACCAGGCCACGAGACTTTGCCAGGTGTCCTGACTTCAGCTGCTGAAATGGAAGGAGTGTCTGGTCGCTGATACTTTGGTCCACTTCCAGGTCTGTTTCTGGTAGCAAATTATTCACTTACAGGCAAAATCCTTGCTCTGGAGCTGAAAGGCAAAGCCACGACCTTTAGCCCAGGTCCATGGAGAAGAATTTTAATGAAAGTGGAGCTGGTGTATGAGAAGGCCGACACTCATGTTACCATGTAGATGGGTGTAAACATGGGCTTGTAGCAGAGCTGCAGGCTCAGGGCCCATTCAGTACTGCTCTCTCAGCCTTGAGATGGAAGGAACTGCACCCAAGACCAGCTAAAGACTTTTAAAGCCACCAAAGCATTGGAACGATAATGGCCTCCACGATCTGAAATCAAAAACATTGAAAACTACAGTAAATTGTGAAATAAGTGCAAAGATGCTAATAAGTTTCTGACTTTTCCCATGAACACTTGGGTGCATTTTGGGGTCAATTAGCCTTCGATTTTTTTTCCTGTCATATAGTACATTTACTGCTATTATAGAAGTAATGCCACAATGTTAAAAGGAAAAAGTTTAGATGTTTATAATACTAACATAGCTATTTAAATTTTTACATATCATCTTCCATGCTTCACCTACTTTGAGACATTGTTTTATGTTGTTATAATCACAGCATATGTTGGTAGTTTTATTTAATCAAAATTTTTCCCACATTGTTATATAGTCTTCATTAACTATCATTTGTGTTCTTTAAGTTTGAGAATGTGCTTAATTATGTTCAGACAGGTTAAACATTCAGGTTTCCATATTGATGGTTGTGGTGATGGGCATGATTATTACAGACCATGTTTCTATGGAATTCAAAAATCTTTATAATTATCCCTTTGGAATGAGATTATCAAGACAAAATATGCTTGCTATGAAGTTATCTTTTTTTCTGACTTACGTTAGGGGTTAAGAAGTTGGAATGAGGAAACTGATGACTAGTAATATGAATCTGTATGTTATTGAGATTTGTATAAAAATCTTTTAAAAAGCAAAACTCTTCAGGGAAGGGATCTAGGCAAATGTAGAATGTTGCACCTGGCATTGTCTAAGATTTTGAACTCACTTTGTTTAGTCTCTTTATTTTACTAGTGAGGAAATGTGTCAGAGAGCAGCATGAACTAGGACACAGGCCTTCTGGTTGGTTTTATTTTCCCTCTATTCTGATGGGTTTGGACCTTCAATTGAATCTGCAGCTGACCTTTTTGCTGCCAAGCCTGCCAAACTTGGTTCCAATGTGCCTAGCAAAATGGAACTTTTCCCCCAAGGACACAGATGGGGTCTCTTTAGTGTTTTTCATCGCAAGAGGGCAGCATGTATCTAGGAATTAATCTATTATAGACATGGGCCTAAAGGATTCAACTGTGCATGGGGTCTGGTGACTGGCACACTGTTCTATTTAAGTAAGACTCAAATCAAAGTATATTGTTGTAGAAGCAATTTTATCTTAAACCCATTCAGCCAGAATGTTAAAAACATCAATAAGTGCACAGAATTGGCTAAGGACCACATTAGAAGAATACCATTGTGGCAAGTTTTCTGGGGACTGAGGATCTGGGTCCAAATCCCAGTGTTACCAGAAGCTGTGTGACCTTGGACAAGTGACTTAGTTTCCTATTTATAACATACAGCTGATAAAACAGTGCTCCTTGGCAGAACTATTTCGTTATGAGTAAATAAATTACAGTATGTAAAGCACTTAAAATAGCACCTGGTCTGTAGTAAGGGCTCAGAAGTAGCAACTCTTGTTACCTAACAGGAGTGTTCAACCTGTGGCCCGTGGGCCAGGCAGTATGAAGATTCTGTGAGGACATTTTGTGCTTATCTGTGGCGCTGGCTATCACAAAAAGTATGCATGGTTTATTTTGCTAATCAGCATTCATTAGTGTTTGTGTATTTACTGTGTGGCCCAAGACAGCACTTATTCTTCCTATGTACAGCAGAAAAGAAAAAAGGTTGGACACCCAAGAGTCCTAATCAGAACTTTTTCCTCTTCAATGAGCATCAGGGATAAGGCAAGGGAAAAGGGGAGATCCTGCCAGACCATCCTTCCCAATTGTGAAAGCCCCTCTGAAATAACACTGCCATTTTCAAACCGATTCCAAAGTCCCGTCTTTTAAGCCCAGAAACCTAAACTATTTCCAAGACTAAATACCTATGGGATTAGAACCATTGACTGTAGCTGAAACTGTCTTTGCTTTTATTTTGTTAAGGAACCACATACCCAGGTGAACATATGTCATTTCCAGAAGCATGAATTGGAAAAGTCAAAACCTATCGTAATTTTCATTTGATTTCACAGATGTTAGAGTGTATTATCTGGCTTTCCACACTACAATCTTATGACTCCAGGTTATTTCTTTGATGTCAGCATGTGGTTCTCTGTTTCTAGCATTCTTGTCATTCACTTGTTAATACTGCTACTAATCCCCCGCTGCCTGTAGCAAAAATGAAGGAGAGAGCTGGAAAGGAGAGCAGGAAGAGAGGGAGATGAGGACAGAGGGGAACTGGGAGGGTAGGAGGTGAGCAGACTAGTTCTTGGGAGCCTGACTTCCACCCTACCTTGCCACCTCCTACTGCCCTGTCCAGGGACTGCCTGGTGTACCTAAAGCCACCCGCTGGCATCCTGGGCACACTGAAGTCTCATGGACCCTGTAAGCTTGTCACCTGCTGAGCAGCTGGGGTGGGGGGCATCACAGTTGCCCACCACTGCTTTTACATTTCCAACTGGATATTCACTAGAAGACATGTATGATTGTTTTCCTTCTACTGAGACAACACACTTACCTGTTTCTGATTCATTATCCCAGGAGGACCCATGGGAGGTCAACAAAACCTTTCCATTTGAATCATCTAGTCCAATGTTTCTTATTACCACCTCCCTCCTGAGACTCTTCAGACATTTTCCCATTCCCTCCCATCATGAAGTTTTAATACCACTGATATACTGTATTTCTGTTTATATTCCACTGTGGCCCAATGGAAGGCCACAAACCAAAACCAAAAGTTCCTTTTTGTTTCCTAAGAACCAGTTTTTACCTCTGTAGCAGTGATAAAGCCCCTGTTGGGAATGCTTGTTCTGGTCAAGCCCTGGATAATTCTCCTCGCCCTTGCCATCTCCAAGAAACTCTCTGTCGTCCTAAGAGCTGTTTACAAATACTTGTATGGCAACTACCATTTGCCATATATTATCCTTTGTGTGCTACAAATATTACCTCATCTAATCATGGCAAGAACCCATGAGGTATATTCTTATGACCATGGAGAAGTTAAATACCTTGTCCAAGGCCGTGCAGTTAATTAGCAGCAGTCTGGATCCAGACTTATTCTCTTACCCGCTTCTCGCTGCTACTGTCTGGCAGACTCCCACAGCCTATTCTTTTTTATCTTTCAAAAATAGAGATTGGGTGTACACCAAGTTGCTTTCCCAACCTCCCAGCAGGTCACAACATACAGTTTAAGAAACAAGCCCCTGCTCTCTACTTCCTAGCCCCACTGACCTAGCTCCTCCTGTGTTATGAGCTCCCGGCAGCCCCTGGGCCTCAACTTCCTGGGTTCTATTTCAAAAGAGGAATTCTGGACATCATTGGGTCTCTCAGAGGGGACACAAAGCAAGGGTAGCCAGGAAGTAAGACAGGGAAGTGGGACAACAGCAAAGGCAAAGTTGGCCTCCAGTTCTGCCTCAAAGCTGGGTAACTCAGTGGGGGCGCTTCACGGAAATTCATCTGTGAGGCAGCTGGGGCCAGAGTTCTCTAGACAGCAGCTGTGCCTGTAAGGAAGGGTTGTTCCCCTTTCGCAAACAGCATTTCTTTTTATAATATAAGCAAAGCTTTTGCACATAGATTAAAACCGTCTTCAAAACAGAGTGAAAAGAGAATGTTACATTTGTAACTATTAAGATTTATGGAATTAAAAGTTGAATAAACGTGTAAAAGGTAGACAGGATGGAGGAATAAGCACAGCAGAGAGCGGTCACAGAGAATGTGAAGGGCTAAGGGAAGTGAGGGCTCTCATCACTGCACAGGTGAGAGTGGGTGTCACACAGGAAGAAAGGCTGCTCCTCGAGGTCACAGTAAGAAACAGGTACACACTGGGTGGGTCTGTAGTAGTAGTATGCAGATGCCATTATCCACCTCTAAGTTTAATGCAAGACTTTACTGCTAAAAATCTCTTTAGGGAGAGAAAAGTAAAAATAGTAGTGTAGAATACATGTCTTGGGGACACAAAGAGCTTAACCTAACCACAGCAAACTTCTATTGAGGACATGCAATGTACCAGTCCCTCTTCTAATCATTCATATGTATTCATTTTGTCCCCCTTCCTCACAATGACTCTGTGAGGCTGAAGAAACTAAGCTACTGAGAATTTAAAGTAACTTGCCCTGGGCTCAGCACCCATGCTCAGTGGTTAGAGCACTAGCCACATGCACTGGAGTTGTGGGATTGGAACCCAGCCTAGGCCTGCTAAACAACAAAAACAACAACAACAAAGCCAGGCACTGTGGCAGGTGCCTGTAATACCAGCTACTTGGTAGGCTGAGGCAAAAGAATTGCTTAAGCCCAAGAATCAGAGGTTGCTGTTAGCTGTGATGCCACAGCACTCTACTGAGGGCAACATAGTGAGACTCTCCCCCTACAAAAAAAACTTGCACAAGGCCATAGAATAAGACGATAGATATTTGAATGAAGGCTACCTGGCTCCAGAGTTTGTATGTTTAACCACTTATGCTTTGCTGCTGCCATTAAGTACATAATAAAGGAGATAATCCCTAGATAAGAGGTAAGAGGTCCTTCAAGGGAGAGATTTGGGAGACAATTTGGGAGAGCCAGAAGTGAAGGAGAAAAAAAGAATGAAAAGAAAGAATGGGAACTTGAGAAAAACAGGAAAGATATTCCCATACTCCTTCCTAATTTTTATTATGAAAAATTTCAAGCCTACAGAAAACTTCAAATAATACAATGAACATTCATTTCCTACACATGGCATTAACAAGTATTAACATTTTACCATATTTATCTTTCTCACTATACTATAATATGCATTTTTTCTTTTTGCTGTAGCATTTGAAAGTCATACATATCAGGAAACTTTACCTATTAATATTTTAGTATGCACATCCTAAGAATAAAGGTAATCTCTTACAAAACCTAAATTTACACAAATGTATGTGAATTTTTTTTTTTTTTTTTTTTTGAGATAGAGCCTCAAGCTGTTGCCCTGGGTAGAGTGCCGTAGCATCACAGCTCACAGCAACCTCCAACTCCTGGGCTCAAGTGATTCTCCTGCCTCTGCCTCCCAAGTAGCTGGGACTACAGGTGCCCACCACAATGCCCGGCTATTTTTTTTTGGTTGCAGACATCATTGTTGTTTGGCGGGCCCAGGCTGGATTCGAACCGGCCAGCTCAGGTGTATGTGGCTGGCGCCTTTGCCGCTTGAGCCACAGGCAATGAGCCTGTATGTGAATATTTTATTCTCATACATAGGTCTAAGGAGTAATTAAAAAGTGATCTTAATGTGACTTAAATGTGTGTGTGTGTATATATAAAAAACTGGGCTAGATTCTTATGTAAGGGCCTTTACTTATCTAAGTAAAAGATATTTTTATTTAGTCCTTACAACAATCCTAATGAGGAAGATTGTAGGAATTAGCCTCATATTATATATGAGGAACCTGGGGCATTAAGCAATTAAATTATGTAAGGTCATGTAATAAACTAAAGCCGCAGGATTTGAACTTGGCCATTCTGGTTCCAGAACTCAGACCTCTAACCACCATTCTGCATCTCAAGTCATTATCAGGGCAGAGGTAAAGCCAGAGTGCTTTGTCCTGAGCAGGGAAGAAAGCAGTCTGCTCTTGCCTGTGATTCAGTGTGGCATAACAAAGAAAAAGCTGAATGGAAGTGAGAAAGTACTGAACACAACAGAAGTTTATGCCTTAATCGTTCACTTATTTACAAATTACTCTAAATAAGGACAAATAAAAGTCTAACGTTTTAAAGAGTTTGGTTATGGATAAGGCCTAGAGAAGTTGGTCCCATTAATGCTTAAGCAAAGTGGACATTTTAGTTTAAGACTACATGTCCTAAATGTAGCTGAAATACCACTACATTCCAGATAACTCAAACAATAGATTCAGTGGTTTAAGGAAATGAGTAAGGTTCTTTCCTTTTCTCCCTCCCTCGCTTTCTTTTTGAGGAACAAGGTCTCACTCTGTTGCCTAGCGTAGAGTGTAGTGGTATCATCACACCTCACTGCCACCTCAAACTCCTAGGCTGAAGAGATCCTCTTGCTTCAGCCTCCTGAGTAGCTGGGACTGTAGGTGTGAACCACCATGCCTGGCTTATTTTTCTATTTTTTGTGGAGACAGGATCTTGCTCTTGCTCAGGCTGGTCTTGAAATCCTAAGTCAAGTGATCCTCCCTCCTCAGCCTTCCAAAGTGCTAGGATTACAGGCAGAAGCCATGCTGCCCAGCCAAGATTCATTTCTTTAAATGCCAATTCTACTAATCTAAATTTATGATGTATTAGTAAACATTTTATTCTACTGTGTAAACCTGAAAAGTAATTAAAAAACAAAATCAATATGATTTTTATTATACCTAACACTGATATTAGAACTTGATTCACAGGTAAAAACAGACTCACAGCTAGATTCTATTATCAAGTATGTCACTAAGATGTACATGCAGAGGGTGTACATTTTAAGAAAGGAAAAAACTGTATTAAATTCATAATACTCAAGTATATGTATTGTATATGTATTCAATTCATAATACTATAGAGGTGCTCAACATGATTTTATTCATCTTTTGTTATTGGTATATATTGAATATTACAATTTTAATAGTTTTTTCCTTTCTTAAAAGGTAGATACTTTTTTTGTCTAATTTGTACATTAGTATTGTAATATGTATGGTAGTTTGTTATAATAAATGGTTTCCAATAAATCTTGTTTCCCTCTACCCATGTTACTTACACTGGATAATGGTACATTAATGGTACTCTGGCAAACATGACCCAAGCAGGAATCTAAGAAGTACTTGCAGATTGAAGCTTGACCACTCTTGCTGCTGAGAACTCTTCTACCATCATTGTGAATAATCTCAGCCAAGCCTACTGAGGACACATACATGGTTCAGTCAGCAGCCACCACCTATCTCTAGATATGTGAGCTAAGACAATGCTAGACATCCAGCCCCACTGACCCACTACTGGTTGTAGAGGCAAGAGCCCAAATTTCTGATGCATGGAATCACAGTTAATTAGACTATGGTTTTAAGCTATTAAATTCTAGGAGTAGTTGTTACTTAGCAAAGGATAACTGGAACAGTACATGAAAGTTAAGGAACGTTAACCACTAGAAATAGATCCCTAAATACAAAATGGCTTAAACACAACAGAAGTTTATCACTTGCTCCTAACTATACACAGTCCAAGGAGGTTTCAGTTGAACATTAGGAGTCTATGTTCCACACAATCACTCAGAGACTCAGGATATCAGTCTTTGCCATCTTCAACATGTGGTTTCCAAGGCATTGCCAAGCAGATAGCAGAAGCAGAGAAAGCACAGAAGATGGCAAATGGAAATTTTATTGGGCCCAGCCAAGAAACAGAACTCGTCCTCTTCTATTCACATTCCATAGGCTAGGACCCAATCCCATGACTAAGCCTAACAGCAACGAGAGAGTAGGACTTAGGAAGATGAGAGAACAGCAGATGAAAACCAGTATAAAGCTATAGAATTGCATTGACTTTTTTAGGAAATATAAATCATGTTTGCCAGTTGTAGAATGGCATACTGGGAACATAGGCTGAGTGAGTGTTAAAAGGATCTGTGTGGGAATTCACTTCCAATATTGCATAATCTGAGAAAATTAGCTAATCCATGTAGACACATAAAAAATAAAGACCAAGGGGGAAAGGCATTGTTAACCTTAGGGAAGATGTCTAGGGATAGAAGGAACAAGAGTTTCTTGGTTACAACCTAGTACTCTGGCCCTTTTTAATTTAACTTTTATAATTACATACCTTTGCTAATAAGCCTCAATACTCAAGCCATATCCTTATATCCAAATCAGACTTTTAATTTTCACTGATGTGCAAACTGTCTTTTCCTAACATGGACACCACAGCACCCCACTTCACATACTTTTCTAACCATATAATATACGTGCTCCTTCCATTAGGTGGTGAAGTCTTCTCCCTGGGAACCTGGAAAGACCTTCATGTCCTCTCTGACTAACTGGGGTAGGATGGGGGTGACTCTAAGTGATTTCTGCTACAAGATTATAAGTCATACACTTCTGTCTTGCTGTCTTAGGGTAACTGCTCCTGAACCCAGTCACCACATGGAGGAAGTCAAGCTCTACATGGATGTGCCATGTGCCGGCAAACTGACAAAGGGCCTCGACTACAGTCCCAACTGACAATGACCAAATACAAGCGAGCCTTCAGCTGACTCCAGCCCCTGACTGGTAAGTCACTGCGAACTCGAGCTGATACTGCGAGATACAAAGATGAACTGTCATGGCTAATTCCAGCCCAAATTGTAGATTTGTGAATAAAATAAATGAGTTGTTATTTTAAGCCACTAAGTTAGGGGTGCTTTGTTATACTGAAAAATAACTGGAAGAATAAATATGACATTACTAAATTAGTAATACCTTTAACTTTTTTTTTTTTATTGTTGGGGATTCATTGAGGGAACAATAAGCCGGGTTACACTGATGCATTTGTTACGTAAAGTCCCTCTTGCAATCATGTCTTGCCCCCAGAAAGTATTACACACACCAAGGCCCCACCACCCTCCCTCCGTCCCTCTTTCTGCCCCCCCCAATAACCTTGTCATTAATTGTCCTCGTATCAAAATTGAGTACATAGGATTCATGCTTCTCCTTTCTTGTGATGCTTTACTAAGAATAATGTCTTCCACTTCCATCCAGGTTAATAAGAAGGATGTAAAGTCTCAATTTTTTTAATAGCTGAATAGTATTCCATGGTA